>WYDI02023544.1:32409-48787 GCA_009867235.2 Psittacus erithacus | reverse complement strand
GGTGGGGGGAGGATCATAGAGGACTAAATGCCCCTGCTGCTTGGTGGGATTTCAGCTCCTTTGAGCTTAATGGAGAGCAATTGTTTAGGATGACCTGGGAGAAACCTGCATTTGTTATCTTGCACATGAGTTTTCTTTGAACATTTAAATCACAGATCTGTATTATTGCTGGGACTGCAGGGCATTTTATGAACTCTGCCCTGAGCCTCTTCATCCAAACAAACTTCCTGGTCATACACAAATCATACAAGTGAAACTCAAGTGCTGTCCACAAGTAACTACAAAACATATTGCTCCTTTTTCTCCCTACAAAAGCCGTTTATCTTTTCCCTCTCTGGTGCAAGATGTTCCTCCGATGGCGCACTTCCCTCCCCTTCCCCATCCAAAGGATGCTAATGAGACAGACAGCACAGATAAAGGCACTTAGAGGCTCTTTAAAGCTAAAATGCTGCCGGCTCCATTCTGTGACTTCCTCCTATAAGCATTCAGCTCATTCTTTGCTTTGGGAGGCCCAAAATTGGAGGTGCAAAAAGCTTAAACAAAATTGCAACACAGTTTACCTAAAGGTAGCTCCAGTCCGAACATGCAGCAGAATTACTCAGCTTGTTACTAGCTTTCCACATCACTCCTGGGCTTTTAAGATGTTTCCCTGCATCCTTTAGCTGTCCCTACAGCCGGCTGGTCAGCATATGCGCTGTGGATTTAAGGTTGAATTTAATATTTAACTAATTATCAAAGCCTAGAGTTATTTTATCCTTCTAAGGGTAAAAATCCATCAAAGATGAGCTCCAATAATGATTTGGTTCCTCATGCCAAGTGATCTTATGCTATCTTCATAGTGTGGGTGATCTGCTTTCAGATTTTTTGAATGTTATGTTGAGGTTGAAGGATTAGAAGAATGCCACAACTTCCTCCAGAATTAAAGCTGTTGCACTTATTTGTAAAACAGACTTGGGCATTCCTCATAATTTCAGTAAGAGGCAATTTTCAGTCTGAAGTGTTAGACTTCAAAGATGATGATGCTATTTAGAGATAATACTATATAGTAAACCCAAGTTTGCTTCTAGGTTTCTATTACCAGCAAAATATGTTTCACAGGACTTACAAAAACCTCCTCATGCTTTCCTTCTTTACCTCCCACAGTGTAACTTTTTGCTAGGCAAACTGTCAGTTCATAGCTAACAGCATATAAGTTCTCACATTGTGGGGACCCAGCTGTCATCTACGCTAAATGCTCACAAAAAAGCTCAATTGTTTTTCTCCTTAGAATTATAAGATGGCCTAACAAATGCTGCCTTTGGGCTGTAAAGTTGTAGCAAAAGCATTTCCATTAATATTAGCTTCCTGAAACTCTTATTTTTGTCATCAACCCTTTTGTTATTTTCTTCATTCATAAAATTTTAACGAACAGCTGGAGTCTTGCGGGTGGACTAGGAAAAAAAAATAGCACAGCCGCAGTTTACCTGGTGGAATAGAGAATAAGTAAAAATAAAGACCAACTCATCTCCATTTTTTTAAGCAATCATTACCCCAGAATATGCAAATACTGTTAACTGGTAACTAAAACCACCCTGCATACTGGGAATAAGCAGGGTAAATTCCCTTAAAAAGTAAATGTCAAATTACTTCAAAAAGAATTTAATAAGGGGGGTTTTAAAAGGCATCTCCAAAAAAAACAAAGATGGAAAGGCCCCATTATCTCATTTTCCCTGGTTTAAAACAATGAAAATCTACTAATAATCGATGAAGATGTTCCAGTTCATATTCATGTAAACAAAAGAACCTGCACATACCCCTGCAAATTCAATGACAAGCACACAAAGTAATTAAGACTCCCAATTGAATATGGGACTAATTTAACAAAGCATCTATCCAGCAATTCACTGATTAATTTCATCATTCATCTCAGCAGAAATAAATCATTGTCATCAGTTAAAAGAACATTATACAGTACTAACAAAATACAATTTATTTTAGATAATGCTACTCTAATTTGCTTTGATTTCATCGTTACATTGCTAATGCATTAATTTTTGCCCACTCTCTGCCAAAGACATTAATCAGCAAACAAGTTCTTACTGGGAAAACAGGAAAAATTACAATATTCTGCCTGATTCAATGCTGAAGATGTCAAAAAAAATTGAAAACACTGAGAACATAAATTAGAATAATTTTTTTTTTTTAAGAAGCATCCTGAATTTGCGAGAAGTGCTGTGATTTTACTGTCCCTTTTGAGAAGGCAGAATCCTGATGAGAAAGGCGTTGTTTGACTGATTTTCTTAAGAAGCCAGCAAAACCCTGAGAGTTAATGAGAAGCCAAATTCTGGTCTTAATAAAACATTTTCTTGCACCTTTAGGATGCAAATGACACTTTAAGGGCTAGCTCTTCTATGTGTCAACCATAGGCAACAGTGGCCTCAGCTTTTTAGACTGCCAGACATGGCAGGGCGGCAAACACTCCTTCTTCATTGTTTACAAATCATCTTCGGTCTGATGGGTCTTTTGTTCCTCCTACAGAGCTGTCAAGACATGACAGCTTGACAGCAACTGGCTGCAAAAACCATCACTGTCTGGGACAGCTTATTCTCTATAGGAGAATGTGGAGGGTGGCTGTGGCTCCTTGTACAGGAGCCAGAACATGAAGTAACTTGACAGCAACGAACACCAGAGAGGATGGAGGAGCTGCTCCTCCTGAAAGAGAGGGCTTTTCAGCCCATCTCCTACACTACACCACCACAGGAAGACAAAGGACAATCTTGATTCTATCCTTTAGAAGTAATTGTTATTTTATCAGAAAAATACCTGTTTTCACTTAAAAAGAAAAAATGCTCAGGGTTAGCATTTTTCTTCTGTGAAAACTTTTTTTTTTTTAATAAAAGATGGACTTTTTCAGGAGCATTTCCTTTAAAATTAGGTGCACTGTTATCTAATAGGTCTCACATGTGGGAGCTTTTCAGACATTTTATATGTAAACCTATTTATTTTCAGCCTGGCCTTTCTGTTCATAGCTACCAATCAAAATAACTGCAGAAAGTTTGAAATGCATCTAAAATATTAACAATAATGTAGAATTTACTCTTGTATACAGAAACAGAAGAAATACGGATGAGAATGAAAGTGTCTTGAGGGCTGGAAATGGAGAAAATCTCTTCTGTATCATATATCTTGAGCAAATGTTGTGGGCTGGAAAATACATAAATTTGAACATATCAAGAAACCACACTGATACTTTACTGACAGATTTACTAAATTCCATATAATTCCTAAATTGTTTTGTGTTCTTATAAAGCTGCATTACAAAAGCACATTAGTGAAGCTGTGGAAAGTTATAGGTTCAATGTGCAAAATCTGTCAGAACCAGAATGTATGTTCCACTGACAGTTGCTAAATGTGTGCGCTAGCTATAACTTGTATAAAATTCTCTATAGCCCACTAATATATGAAATAATGTGTGACATTTTAAGCAAGAAGCGAGCCAAAAACCTTGCCTATACGGTAATGCTCTCACAAAACAAAGGGATAGATATAAGCATACTTACAGTCCTTTTGTGGAACAGTTCAGAATTAAGCCCCTGCCAGGTTGATCCCAGGCATGCAGCACCCTGGCACATGCTGTATCATGTGTATGAAAATTATGATCATGTGTATGACAATTATGAATATTAATAAATAAGCCAGGTATGATTTTTCATGTTCTGGACTCATTCTATCAAACCTCAATATTTGGTTAAAAAGCAATTGCCACAAGAAGAAACTGTGATGGTGACTATGAAATCCCTCTAGGAGACAAGAAAGAGATCCTACCATGGACCTCCAGCTACCTTATTTTCTGTATTTATTTTTTTCACTAGTTTCTTTGCTCCCCAGACGCACTGCCAACTAAGAAATACTGAAATCTGAAGCTCAGTTCTCATACAAAAGTGGTCCAGGTGGGGCAAGCTTCTTTGTAGGTCCATACAAGCATGTCTCAGTCATGACAGCTATGTCTTTATCAAGGATTGAAGTGGAATTAAACATACAAGCTCATGTAAACTTTGTGCTCCTCACAAATATGTACTTCACGTAGTATTACTCTTTCTTGAGATTAATATCTCATGAAATATTTCTATGCGGACACAGGAATGCAGAAGAACACTTAGGAGACTGAATACGCTACTTTGCTGCTGCGGGAAAAAATCTTGTACCCAAAAGAATACATGGGTTATTAACTTCAGAGCGACCACCCACCAGAGAGAGCACTTTGCAACATACCTGCATGTTCAAAAAAGACACAGAGTACCACTATCTGGCAGTCACTTTTAGCTCAAGCTGTATTTTAAGTAGGAACTTCAAAACGGTGTGATCTCTAATAGCTTTCCACCCAGTGTGAAGTCACTGTAAGTGAGTACTTGCCATGAATTGAAAGAACATTTCAAATTGCTATTATGGCATTTAATTCAATGGAACCAGCCAGCACAGTGTGGGGATTATAAGGAAAATAAAAGTTAAAACAAAACAAAACAAGCACCACCCCCACAAAAAAGAAGAAAAAAAAAAAAAAAAACAACAAAAATCAAACACCAAAAAAACCACGCACGCACACACAAAGCCAGACCATGCACATTTGAAGATTGTGATGGTTTATTTTAGAAAACAGACTATTGATGGTGCATCATAAACAGCATTTTAAACAATGAATGCTCCAGGAATGTGAAAAGAATTCTCCCTTATAAGACAAAAGAGACATTAATGGGTGGGAAAATGCAAAGTTTTGGAAGATTTCTGGATCCAAAGTTTATGACTTACAATGCACTAGGACCCCAAACTTCAGAGTAAAAATGATAAAAAAGGAAATATTGCTTCATGATTAATTAAAAAAAGGAACTCGGCCTACTGGGTGTGGAGAGGGTGTCTCTTATTCTGAAAGACGTTATAGCTTTCAACATTTCCATGGCTTGAGCTGCATTTAGTTGATCCATAAGGAAACCCAGTACCCTGTAAGCTCTACAAAATGAAAAAAATAAATGTATAGATTCATCAAGAAACAGCTTGACCAGAATTTTTAGATAGCTGCCTCCATTGGCTTCCCTAACTGCTTACTCATACGCTTGAACAACACACTTGATTTTTTTCTTTTTCAAGACTGTATGGTAAGAAGGATAAACTTTGATTCATAGGTCAAATCAAACTCTGCCAACAGTCATTTGCTGAGAAACACTCAGCAAAACCTTCTTTTCACGTGACCTCCTGGTACCACCAGATGCCATGACGAGCTTGGAGGAAAACGCCATCCATTGTGTGGGATTCTCAGCCTTGCCAGCACCTTCGAAGGTAGGTACACAACACCCTTCGGCTTAGACTGCAGTTGACTTAGATTCAAATGCTCACACTGTGCAGCATTTATACATCAGGCAGCAATTCACACATCCCCCTCCAATTCTCTTGCACTCAATGGTAGAAAAACATGTGGACATACCAGGTATTCCAGTGTTTTTTTGATATTGCATTCTGCTGAATGCTTAGTAGCAACCCCTAAACAATCATTGGGGCTTAGACAGCAAACTTTCAGATGCTGGTTTTAAATAGTTTGCCCATCCTCCACTCTTCCCTTGTTCCTTTCTTAATCGGCTCCAAGTCTGAGCAGAAAAAGCTACACCCATCTAACTGTATACACCAGGGTTGCACTGACACAATGCTCTCAGCTTAAGTCAAAAAAAAGTGCATCAAAACATTTTTGAGTTTTGACTAGGCATTTCATGGAAAGAAGGGTAAGCATAAATCATCACTTCAGGGGGATGAAGTGGTTTAAGCACAGTCAGCAACCCCGAACCATGCAACTGCTCGCTCACTCCCCTCCCTTCCTCCCCCTGCTCCCGGAGGGATGGGGAGGAGACTCAAAAGAATGTAATTCCCACTGGTTGAGATAAAAACAGTCCAGTAACTAAGGTATAACACAAACCACTGCTGCTACCACCAATAATAATAGTAATAATAAGGAAAATAACAAGGGAAGAGAATACAATCGCTCACCACCCACCAACCGATACCCAGCCCAACACAAGCAGTGATCTAGCCCTTCCAGGTAACTGCCCCCCAGTTTATATACCGAGCATGACGTGCTGTGGTATGGAATACCTCTTTGGTCAGTTTGGGTCAGGTGTCCTGTCTCTGCTTCCTCCTGGCTTCCCCTCCTCCCTAGCAAAGCATGACACTCAGAAAGTCCTTGGTCAGGGTAAACATCACTGAGCAGCAACTAAAAACATCGGTGTTATCAGCGCTGTTCCCAGGGTGAAAGTCAAAAACACAGCACTGCACCAGCTACTAAGAAAGAGAAAAATGACTGCTACTGCTGAACCCAGGACAGGAGAAAAAATACTTTTTTAATGTCTTGCATGTCTATTAAACAACAGGAGTAGTTACTATTTTACAAAAGTTTAATGAGTTATTCTGCATGCCTGGAAAAATGCAGTATATCTATTTAAACTAATATCCTCCATTGCAGCATACAATGTCCTAGCTGTGGAAGTTACTGTGTGTAGGCGCACATTGTAACTTTTATATACAGAAGTTTTTGTTACAGTAAATAGCCATTATATTCCAGTTAAAGAAATACAGATAGAAAACAAATAATACGATTGCTCAGTGACAAAGTCCTCCAAACCTGATGTATTTTCTCCATCAGCAATTTTAGGATGGAAGAAATTGAACAAACCAAAACAGACTAGGGAAAATTGCAGGGTACCTACTTACTTATACCTGGCCTAGTAGTAAGTAGACAATGCACTCTCATGCTGAATTATTCTCTAGTGAGAGTGTGGGACAACACACAGTCAGCAAAGATAAGAAAATGCTTGGGAATTTTGCAAGAGCAACTATTGTTCAGTAAGTGGTACTACTCACTTATTTTCCAGGCTTTACAAAGGATTTCTCACGGCAGTTTCATATACGTACAAGGTATTGCTAGGACCAATCCATAATGAAATGCACAGTTACTAAGCATTTCAAGAGCAACCCTAACCCTGTAGAACTGATGCAAGATGAACGTTTCTACAATCTCATGAGCAGAATACAAATGCTTGCGAAACACAACAGCCTGCACTGAATGTGGGTGGGGGTAGGAAAGACAGCACATAGGAGGACTCGGAAGAAGGCATCAGGAAACCCATCTGCATATATGTGGTTGATTTATTAAAAAGCTCATCCATCTATAGAAACACAAAGTTCTCTAAAATGTTATTAGTAGCACACAGTATATGCAATAAATAAGGTTAGTTTCAGCTCATAAAAAATACACAGGGCTTCCAGTTCTACTTGTATAAAGGACAATAACACTCAAACAATGGAATGGCTCTCTGAATTCCTGAAGGCCTTCTGATCCCACTGACATGAATAAGGAGCTGCAGTAAAGGAAATCAATCAGCTTGTACATGCACCAAAATAGGGATTTAGTTATCATGTGATAGACACCCAAGTTTAAAGCTCCAGCTTTTATTTTTCAGAGTGTCTTAAAAGCACTTCCATTTAGCTGGTATATTAAACAATGAGCTTCTACAAGGAAAAGCTCCACTAATCAAAAAACATTCTTGCCTTTGCTTTACCCTTAAATTGTTTAAATGAATCAAAGACGTCTATTGAGATTCACTAGTTAAAAAGACATCAAAGACAACAAGCAAGGACTGATCTTTCTGGGAAATTTGCAATCAGAGTTTGAGCAGAGTTTAAACACTGGGATTGGTTTCTGGCAGCATGGAAGAACTGCTGACTTTCTTTAATACTTGCAGACCCTTTTTTTTATTCCTTCTCTATTAATTAGAAAAATTGAGCCTCTTAAGAAAGCTTTACCTACAGATATGGAGGAAATTCCTAACTACTTTAAGACAAATTTTACAATACAGATGCAGATCTATTTACTGATCTTTCTTGGTTAAATAAAATAAAATCATTTTCTTTTATAACAATTAGGTAAATGTAGTTAAACAGCAAAGATAACCACAGCAAAGAAAGTATAGCTAGGATATATTTTAGGGGTTCTGGTATTTCAAGCTGTTTGGAATAGTTTATGGATAGCAATTGGATGAAAAAGCTTTATGATACTGGGTTGCATGGAAACATTTGAAAAAATCTAACATGCAGTATCATCTTACAGAGTGAGTGGGTTCATTTAAATGCAGTACTGAATTGATTGAAACAATAGCATGAATTCAAAGAAGTGAGCAATGGCTTTTTTTTCTCCCCATAGCACACAGTCAAACCAAATACATAAAATATGCTAGGCAATAAAAATCAGTTTGAGGAATCAGTAAATGTACCCAGCTCCAAAGAGTCATTATATCTGTGTCAGGTCAGAAGACTGCATCAGTCTATGTCTTACATCTTTAGCCTGTCCTTCACCCACAAATCTAGATGGCATGTAAGCTGGCTCGTGTAACTAACAGCAAAAAAAAATTGACCTATAAGAGTTGAAAAGCAAATAAACATAGGCAAGGAAAACAACACAAAGAATTTTAAGGACTGCACATGAAACAAGGGCATAGGTCTTCATTTAGAGCACTATCTCTGTTTAGAGCAGTCTTTCTGAAGACATGTAGAGCCAAGGTTAAAAGACCTTGCGGAAAAGTAAAGAAAGTGGTTAGTAGCATAACCGGATTTACATATAGTGAGTGACTACCAAATTGTTTAACAAGGAATGTTTACCAAAAAAGGAAGCAATTAGACAAAAGTGCAATGACATGCAATGTCATGTCTAAAGGTTATGAAAACAGAAGATTAGAAGTCCAGGGAGGCATAGAGAAAAAGCTGTTACAGTTACAGAATCAGTGAAATTTTCATAAACTACTTTTTCCAGTAATGAAAACAAAACTCTTTATATTTTTTTTTCACCTGGAGGCATGAGAGTAATTCATGACCTTGTTTGAATAACTTATCATAATCTGATTTGAATAAACAACAGTTTCTGTATCAATAATAAACCACTTAGTAATATAAGATTAACCCTGAGAAAAGTGTCATCTCATTATATAAGGGCGTAGGTTTCCCAAAATGCAAACAGAAAGTGTCATTGTTGCAAACCTACACAAAAGTCCATTTGGGGATAGCTTCTCTGATGAGAGCACGGCAAAACAGAGGGGCTAGGCTTCAGGGACAAAACCCAACCTGACTGAGGTCTCAGTGGGGTAGCTTTTACATCAGACTCTGAAAATTAGAAGTCAAGTTAAACTGAACACACTGAGGCAACTGCAAACCTACTGAAAGGCAATACAGAACAAAATTAATTTCACACAAAGGCGCGCCTTTTTCCACTGACTTGATGGTTCCCTGAGTTTTAGTATCATACAGTTCAGGTATCTAGTCCAACCTCCTACTCTAGTTTGAAAACTGGTCAATATATGGTGTTTCTTACACGCTTCAGTGTCTCTGCATCAATCAGGTAAGTCTTTAACTGTCATTTGCTGTGTTGTTTCGCTGACCACACCCCTCCAGCAAAACAACCCGGGTCAGCACCCTGGCCAGCTCCGAGCCGCAGCCACTGTTCCCCGGGTTGACCTGGCCGTCCCATTCACTTGCCCCGTCCGGTTCCATTCCCGACCCCACCGCTGACGGCTGTCAATCTGCAGGGATGGTCCAAGTGCTCGCGAAGATTATTCCAGTCTACATAATGGGAAGCGCGTTAGCTTTGTTCTGGTTTTCATAGTAGTAACGAACTGCATAGCTCTCTGAGGCAGCTTTTAATACTTTTTTCGTGTCTTGATTATCCTGAGCAAATACAGCCCCTGTATTCTTGATAGCACATTTTTGGCACATCTTGCTCATGTCATTCATGTTTTACTTTCCATTCCATTTGTCAGGAAAACAAAGAAACAAACAAACAAACCAACCCCCCCCCCCAAAAAAAAAAAAAAAAAAACCAACCACAAAAAAACCCCACAAATCCCAAACTCTTAGAAGCATAATTACATTCACTGAGAAAAGAGTTTTTAAAAAATGATGCATTATCCTTTGTTTGAGGTTGCAATTTGGAGATGACAATGTCAAAAGTTTTAATGAACTGCAACTTTCTTCTGCCAGTTGAACAAAACACTGGAAATCAGAGTAGCCACGAAAACATCATATCATTCTATGGGGTTTTTTTAAGTTATTGTTAGACCCACCAAATAGTTTTTCATCTTTCTATTAAACTAAAACTAACTTTATTTTTCACTAAAAGCTATTCCCAAAGCACAAGCAAATCTAGGACCATCTATTGAATGTCAAGATGACTCACTCTGCAGGAAGCTATTAACATAATAAGAATGTGCTGGATTGATTATTGCTGAGAGCTACAGACCAGCCAGATACTTGAGGTCTCTAGAGGGTTTTCCCTTCTGTTAGTTTTGGGCCTGCTTCAGCCACTTTCAAACACTAGGCTGGTGAGAGAAGTTTCCTAACAGTAAACATCTGGGCCTTGTTACTTGGAAGAGGAGAGTGGTTAAAGAACAAAGGACTTGGAGTTTATCAGTGGAGAAGGTCTCCAACTGGGATGACAGGTTATTAATTAGTCTCATGCTGAACCCAGTCTCAGTACTTGCTAGCATGTAACACTAACATTCAAACATGACAGACATAAACATCTTCTTCCCAAACTTCTTTCTCTGGCTAAGAAGACCACCCAACTCTGTCTCTTATACTCATTGTACTGCTTTAGTTTTCATCCTTTTACAAAGAAGTCACAGAATAAACTCCATGATCTTCCACCCTTTGAAAACTGACTTGTCTATAATTTTGATACTCCCCAAACTTAATCTTCTAACTTTTCCTTTAGCTTCCTTTATTCACATGAGGAATCTCATGGAAAAAGACAGCAGAAACTTATGGTTGGCTTTTGATCAGACATGTAACTGTGTCCTCTAGTTTCATCTTCTCACAGTATCTCTATTTTTAGAGCTCTCTCAGTCAATTAAAGAGATATTCAAGTCGTAGTGCTCTCCACTCATGTCTGAATAGCCTTTAAAGGGTAGACTTAAAATGACATTGTGAGTGTTTACATTATATTTCTTCTCAATTGTATCCAGCGGAAAACTGTCACATTTTAAAACAAAACAAAACAAAAACAAAAAAAACCAAAAAACAAACAAACAAACAAAAAAAACAAAACACAACAAAACAAATAAAAACGAGATGCTTTTCTCCCTAGGGACATCATCTATCATTATCTCTCAAAGTATGACCCAAGATTAGAAAATCAGATTAAGTTCTTTTCTCTTTTTGTATTTTCACCATCACTAGTAAAGATTCTGCACAAGTGGACCTCTTAAATCTTCCATTTTTGTGCTGGTCTCCTGACAATGCCATTCATGATACCCAGAAACAAAAGACTATTAGACCATTCTACTGTAACAACCAAGTTAATAACAATATTGTGCTTTCTTTTCCAGTAAATAAGAGTGTAATGACTTCAGAATATGCAGAGGACAAGCAGGTTAAATAGATTCTTTTTTTCCCCTCTTCTACTCCTAATTATATTTTCATGTCCTTCAACATACCATTTTCACCAGGAACAAATGCAACTCGGCCTTGGATTGCCATATCCTACATTTTCTCATCTGTTTTACTCATTTTCTCCATTGATTTAGCAAGGCATGGCATATTTGGGTAGTCACCTTCATTGTTTCTACCACCAACACAAGTAAGTTATGTAAAACACCCATAATAAAGCTTTTCTGCCTGGTGCATCTCCAAGGTACATAGTCAAAAGCTGTGGCTGGTTTAACTGCACTGGGAGCCCTTTGCATGCTCACCTGAAAAAGGAAGCTATTTGCCAAAACACAACAAGCCAATGTAGAAAAGCACCTGGGCATAGCAGCATACCACATATGTGGTGGCACTAGCACCCTGCAACCACACATGGGATAGTGTCATGGCCATAACCCAGTCCATAAACCAGAGCTGGAAACCATATTTCTGACCTGTCTTGTGCTGTCACACTGAGAAAAGTACTTTCTGAGAAGCAGTTTTATCAAAGATAAATTACACTTGTTTTGAAAGCAGGAGGCTAAAAGCAAGCAAAAGAGGAGGTGAAGAGAAGGGATCTGCTCTATGTCCTGGAAAAAACATTGCTGATATCACCAAACTTCACCTCTGTTACAAACTGTGCTAGTTCCCTGCATTTACACCACGTGTTTGGTGTGAAATAAGATCAGTTGGGCCATCATCTTTGATCAAGGCTAGTGTAGAGATAGCATGGATGTCCATAAAAAGTTCACCAAATCTGAGGCTTCTGGTAGGGAGGATGGTAAAAAAACTAGGAAAGGTAATGTTCTTTCTTGAGCTGGAGTGAAAGACCTGAGGGTTTTAATAACATAAAAGGCAACCTGGAAATAAAGATAAGGTCCGGCACAGGATTGGTACTCCCTCAGCCCCTTGGATGTCTAGCAGAATAACAGTACTACATAAAACTGCCTGAAGAGTCTGATAATAGGGATTAGTCTTACTGTATAGAAGTTCACACATATAATATCTTCCTTTCTTTCCCTTCAAAATCACGTTGTTTCATTTCAGAGCTAAATGTCAAAGTGAAATAATACCAAAACTACTGAGTTTCATTGAGTATTTAAATCTTGGAAGCCTGTGAAACTTGCAATTTCCCTTTTATAAATTAAATCAAGATTCAGCTGAAAAACTTAGGGATATTAATGAATTAGTGGCCTGTATATTTTGTTCACAACAAAGTCTAGTTGCAAAGCTTCCATTTAAGCAGTTAAAAATTTTACCAAGGTTTAAGCCAGAAGAGTATACTTGTAGATAGAATTGACTGGCAGATACTGCACTTCAAATACTGCAGTGAAGTGAAGAGGAGGCTGCTCTATGCTACCATGCTAAAGATAAATTAGTAATGATTCTATATCAGAATTCAAAATGGGCAAGTCTTTCACACTGAGTTTGATGAAGCAGTGGGTCACAGGCTACAGTATTTTGTTTAAATCACTTCTCCCACTCCTTAAAATTCAGACATCCAAATCCACCACAACAAAGAAATGCTACACTTCCATTGAACTTGCAGTAACTGATACATAGAGGGACTCCACATAGAGCTACAAGCTTGCTGCATTCCTGGAAATCTCACAGAACAAAACCCACGTGCCTCAGGATAGAAGCCATATTCTGTCAGGTCATCCAGGGGTTGAGATGAAACCTCAGACCTCTCAGGCTTCAGATGTTATGAATGAGACACCCCCTGCTTAACATTTCCCCAGTACAGTGCCATTAATATACAAGTTACTCACTTTCTCCTGCTTTAGGACTCTATCCCAAGTACACTGCCTGACAAACACACAAGTTGCTAAAAAGAGAGAGAAGCTGCAGTGTGACTCCCGCCACATGTTCGTGCACAGTAAAACCTCGTGAAATGACATTTCACCCAGGGCTGCAGCCTTGCCTCCCAGAAACCTCTCACGAATGTCACACAGTCACACCCACTATCTCGCAGTACAGTTAACTTCTCCACAAACACCTCCCTGCCTCTTCTCACTGGGAGGTCTAGGGAATAGCTCCATGGAGTTTCCATCCTGGGTCTGCAAAAGCTGGGAAGATACTCTTTCCAAGAGCATCACACAGCAAGATGCAAGATTTCAGGCAGCGTCTCTCCCTTTCTCTCTGCTGTCATTCAAAAGAAAGCATTCCAAAATGAAGACACACAGGCAGGCAAGCAGGCAGGCAGACAGAGATATTTTAACTGAGGTCTGTAGATCTGGTTGGTATGAAGGACAGACCTCTAATGCAAAAGGTCGCACCTTAGTCAGATAAAAAAAATCCTGTAATTCTAACCAGAAGCACAAGTATATGTGAAGAAATACTAACCTGTAACACAGTGAGTTTTCAACAGAGATTTCATTGGTAAGTATAATATTGGCAGTAACTTCCAAAGTGCTGAATGATGTAATTTTATATTCATATATATCACATCCACATACCTAGCATAATGACAAAAATGCAATTGCAGGCTGTAATGGCTGGGAATAAGCATTAAATAGGGAAAATTACAATGAATCAAGTTAAAAAAACAAGCTCTATAAGTGAATGAAAAGAATATCGCAATGATTTTGCAATAAACATAACAGAAGTGCAAATTCTCATTGTTGACCCAGCAGATGAGGTAATATCCTACACAGCTGATTGGACACCCAAGAGGTCGTGACTTTCATTGTCTCTAAACACTGATGTAATTTATATCTGCTTGCACACCCAGAGCGGTGCTTTAAAGAACCTAAAAAACAAAAGTAAAGCTCAGTCATTCAATTAACAGCCCAATCAGCCACGAGGATAGAAATTAAAATGTTTTCTCCATAAAAAACTGTATTTTCTAGAGTGAACTTTAAATTTAGTTTAACGGCTAGCATTTGTCAGGATTCTGATTGCAATCAGGATGTGTGTTGTATTTAATTTCTGTTTTGATTGTTCATGAATTTCAATGATTTGGTAGGGTAATATATTTTATGTCTCTTGTCTGCACTGTAGACCTAGGTAGCAAATGTTCTGAAAATCAGTATCTTAAGCTATAGTGATGTATTTTGGTATTGCAGGTTGACAGGCAAAGTCAGCAGTTCTATTCCCACATTTACACTTCTGGAGATGGTAGAAATAAGATATATTTTGGAGGCAACACTGAGTTATTGTAACTCATTAGTGGAGTATGATAAATGCTCCAGCATAAGGAGTTCTTTGTATCCAGAAGCAGTAACTGTGCTGTAGCGCAGTAACTGTGCTGTAGCGCAGTAACTGTGCTGTAGCACGGTAACTTCAGCCTTGTAGCACTAATATGCTGCAGCTGAAGCACCATGACTATGAAATCACAGATGCAACCCTGCAGCTTGAGGTTGGGTCCTGTCATAAAGGTTCCCTCTACCTTTAAGCCTTCTGCACTGGAGATAATGACACAGAGCACTTTGCATCTGCAGGTGTCAAAATATCCGAGGAAAGATGTTAAGTAACTGTGTCAGATAGAATAATAATCATCATCATACATATGCTTGGGGTCTGGTCTGCAAGCAGCCTTTCCAAGGCACTCCAAGCACAGGTAATGGGGATTCCAAACCCCAGAGAGCCTATAGGCTGCAATACAGCCTCTGTCGTAACTGATTTATTTTCTGTTCCTTCCCTTAAACTAAAATTCCTCTTCCCCATTCAAATGAAACTGTCACAAATGATTCCTGACAAGTCCCAAAGGAGTGGGAAGAATATCAATGCACAGTGTAAATTGCTCTTAACACGCCACCAAAGTAATCTTTTTTCCTGAGCTCAGAATTTTTGCAGACACAGCTTTTTTTTTCTCTTGACTAAGTAGCTAGACATCTGTTGAAAGCAAAACATAAAGATATGGCAATCAAAAGACAATTTCTAAAGTACAAAACTATGGGGTTTAAATTTACTCCTCCTGACACAAATTTAGAGTGCACTGCCAGTAAATGGTAGTTAGGTGAATGTTAGTGAAATGAAAAAGACCCTGAAAGCATAATTTCAGAGAAAATGCTTTTTGAAAGAGAACATCCATGAATTCTGACAGAAAGGCTACTCATCAAAGCCACACACATACCTGTCATATTTTTGCAAGTTATACTGTATTTAGCTTCCCTGAAAGTACAACAGTAAATGGAATGTTGACCTATTTGCCAGAAGATGGAAGAAACTTCTTCAATTTACAGCTAGGAAAAAGAGCTGTTAAGTGACTGATTAGGATTGCTGTCAAATTAGGAATGCGGCACATCTTAGATTTCCTGTATGTATTCAAGTTTTAAAAAGTTTAAAAGTTTAAAAAATAAGCCATAACTGGCCTGCCAGCATGGTATTTAACAAAATAGTTTGATATGGTTTCCAAAAAATCTGTAGCACATTAAAATAATACTTAATTCACTTCAAAAGGCCACAGACAAATGTCATAGCAACATGTTAATTGAGAATGGAATCAGGGTCTTTTTGTGATCTAAAACGATTTAAAAAAAAAAAAACACATGGAAACAGAGAGAGCAAAGAAAGGAATTAATAAGGCACCTATACTCTTAAATAATGGGTTGGGGAGACAGCTAACAAGAGGAGATACTGCATGTTCAGACCTACAAGAAAAACATCATTACAAAAGCAGTGCAATGCCATAAAGAAGAACTTCGTCTGCAAGAAAATTCAGAAAGTGAGTATAAGCAACAAGATTCTATTTGTGAAGGTGTCGTGGTTTAAGCTTAGTCAGCACCTCAGCCATGCAACCACTCACTCCCTCCCTCCCTTCCTCACCCCCGCTCCCGGAGGGATGGGGAGGAGAATCCAAAGAATTTAATTCCCACGGGTTGAGATAAGAGCAGTCCAGCAACTAAGGTATAACACAAACCACTGCTGCTACCACCAATAATAATAATGATAAGGGAAATAACAAGGG
>WYDI02023544.1:5249-32309 GCA_009867235.2 Psittacus erithacus | reverse complement strand
GGTGAAAGTCAAAAACACAGCACTGCACCAGCTACTAAGAAAGAGAAAAATGACTGCTACTGCTGAACCCAGGACAGTATGATTAAAGAAAAGCAAGACTCAGCTGAACTTAGGTAAACCCCAACTAATCAAAACTCCTGACTGCATGTATAGTCCTTCTGCAGAATCATTTTTTCAGCTCATATTATCTGTGATTAGTAAGTACCCTATTTGTTTTGACTTTACATTGCTTGATGAAATTTAGCATCTAGCCAGTTACACTTCAGAAGTCAGTGCATCAAGCATTGGATATGTGCTTAAAATCCACCAATCTGAAAGAAAAAAAAAAAAAAAACAAAAAACTAAAACAAAAGCCTTTTCAGGCCAATGAACCTTCTCTAATCCTCTTTCACCACTGAGTTTTACTGGACAAGACTGGAAGCTCAGTGGCTTAGATCAGGCAAACACAGAATGTACCAAAACCTCATACAAACATTTAAAACCTTAAAGAATTGCTCACTGTTTCCTCTGGACATACCAAACCAACCATATAACATACATCATATATTCATATATGTTCATCAAACCAAAGTTCTGCTCTAGGTTCTGCTAATAACCTCATCATCTTAGGTAACTGCTTGTTTCCTCATCCATAAAACAGAGAGCAGTAAAACCTGTATTGTGGAATCTGCAGTGAAAAAGTGCCTTACAAGATCTAAGCTTAGGCTTCTTTAGATAAAAAATATTACCTCTCCTTACAAAGTTTAGTTAATCTGTGTTCTTATACTTTCAAAGCCACAACAAAGCTATCAGAATAACAGAACATTATTACACAGTATTACTATAGGAGAAACAAAGACATCCAGACAACAAAGAAATAGGCAACAGAAAAGCAACTGCAACTCCTACCTGACACCACTCATCAACAAATCATTTTACAGTTGAAAAACTGTAATGAAAACCTGTAATTCATTTCTAGAACACTTTGAATTTCACTCCAGGTGTGCCAACTACCACAGTATCGGACTAATGGAGTAGCACTTACGTGGAAGGGGGCTGTCTCATCTTTATGCAGGATTTAAATCCCCACAGCAGGATAAAGCAGAGAGGCCAGAGGAGTTATGCTGCTGTGAAACAGATGCAAAATGAGATTCATGCTCCTCATCTTTATCGCTGCAACAACTCTTTGTCTCTAGAGTCTATTATTAAGATCCATGAACTCCACGCAACATGACAGCAGCCCAGAAAGTGTTAACTGGGGAGTCAATTGACCCCCTAACTATGATTAAAAGACCAACTAGAAAGAAACACCAAGAAAGACTGAAGAATAACAGCAGCAGGTGAGGAGGGCTGGAGACTACCTAGGGGAAATCTAAGAGCCACAAAAACAGAGTGAGGAAAGCATGATAAAGAACTGAAGCAGCAGACTGGGGAGCTGTCAGGAATGGCTCAGCACAGGGTGCTTGGGCTGGAACCCAGGGGAAAATAGGCTGAGTTACTCAGATGTTAAAAAGTAATGAACTAGGCTCCCTTTGAACACTCAAACCTAAGGCTCAGCTTGTGTCTGGGGTAACTTTCCTTGTGCCATGTAGCAGGAAAGAAAATAAAGGTCATCTCTATCGTAGAGAAGGACACTGGGATGCCATAGACGGCAGATGTCTTTGACAAAAAACAACACAAAAAGTACACTGGAATGAGCAAGTTTTGAAAAATATTTATTCTCACCCTCTTACCTGTAATAAGATTATCCACAAATACATCTACAGTATAGTGCATGTGCTAGTTCACCTTACATTTGTATTATCAAAATCGGAGATTTTGATCATACAGAAGGTAAATATACCTATCAGACAAAAGGTCTATTTACTCTGGTTTTACATTTTTTCTCCCCTCTCAGTCAGACACCAGCTCAAATTTCAGTTTTGCCATGGAAAGATCCTGTCTCAAAAGACAAGCTAGAGTTTTTCTCTTACAGACTTAAAGAGAAAGTGCCTATTATGAAAATACGCGATTTCTGAAATCAAGACCCTGTTAGGTCTCTTAAATCAGGTTTGACTTCTATCTGCCTTGTACATTGTCAGCTCCATGGAGAAGCAGGGGTAACAGAGTCATGTAAAACTTTAGCACCTGACAAACGTATGATAAAAACCCTATTAAGCTGGCAAGGTTAGTTAGGAGCAAGGCAACAACATACAATCTGAAATGCTGTTCTGTAGTTGAATGCACTCTGAAGGAAAGACAGGAATAAAAACTTGCTTTTGTCAGTGGGAAGATAAACCTTGGAGATACGAAAGAAGGGGGCAGCTCTGTGGAATAAAAAGGTACCATTTTTACAAGCTCACATTTCTGTAAATACGTGTCAGTTACATGATTTGATAGAGCTACACTCATGGAGAGCCTATTACACTAAATGCCCTCTACTCCAGCTCCTCTCAGCACTTCAGTGGAACCACCAAACCTGAGTCAGCAACATCCATCACTCAGGACCCCTTCCAGGTCAAGCTGGCCTTGCAGGTTACCTTACCCTAAACAAATATTACCCTTAACTAAAGGTGGCAAAGAGAATAAAGTGCAGTTTTATGACGTACAGACTCAGCAATACTCACAAGTAGGCAACTAAAAAGAGGAAGAGCAATACGGATATACTTATTAACATGCATTTTACAAAGTAAATCAGTGTGAAAGTTAAGTTTACATGATCAAGAAAAATAATACTGGATGGAGGTAACTGGTGTATCAAACTTCAGAGTACTCGGAAAAAATTAAAAGGGGTGAAAACATATATCTATATATAAAAAAATCAGTTATTATCTCTTGCATACCTAATTGCTGTAGATGAGGAGTTCTACAGCTATCTTCTTTGCAGGATCAAAATGCTAGCAATGAAGCAAACAGGAAGAATATAATTTACATGGCAGTAGAACCACACCAAACACTTTCTAACTTTGCCACTACATTTTTCATCTCCAATAAAAGAAGACCCTTTAAAATCACAAAAAGCAAGTTTCTGAACTTGTCTGGAAAAGTTATTTGTTTTGTAGGCTTCATACAACAGCAGGTTTCAAACAAGCATTCAGCCTTACAGGAGCCCAGTGGAACTACATAAACCACCATTGCTAATTATCACTACACAGGTTTTCTCTATAACTTCCTCGTCTCTCAGTCTATTCTCAAATATATACCTCAAGTAACCAGATATTCAATTTGAGAATCCCAAAACACATAGGCTACCTAGGCATCTTGATGCCAATTTGTGGTAAATTTGTACCTGCGGAGGATAGTACCTGATCCTCTCTCAAGAAAAAGCTGCAGAAATTAAGATTCCCACTACTGCACCAGAAAATGAGGACACCAGTGATCTTGTTTCTTTCATTGGGTCACATGCCAAGGATCTCTGTACCACTTAAAAACCTAAATAAAAAATAAAGCAAACAAAATTATGGATGACTACACTTTAATATGGTGATGTTGACCATTGTGGCATATCATTGCATGCATCATACTCATTCACAGACTTGGAGAAGCATACAAATAAAGCCTGCCTTTGTCCTGCAAAACTAACCGGTTTAGACTAAGATCAGCTCATTCCTCTGAATGGAATAGAAGAAGAAATTGAAAAGCATGCAAAGATTCTTAAAGTCTTACACATAGACTGCTTGCAAGGATGTGGTGAAGCATTAAGTTAGGGATGATTCCCTACTTATTGGCATGAGCAACAGAAAGGATGTTGTTAGTTGGGAAGAGGGAAAGCAAGAGCAGTGATAAAAAACACTTTATCTCATCTCGGTGGCTGTTTAAAATTTGTCTTGCCTTTCACTCAGGGTCTGTCTTAAGGGGTACAACTTTCAGTTATATTAGACTAGATAAAGATAGCGCATTCACTACATGAAAACAAAGGCTAATAAAGGCTGAGAAATGGAAAAAAGAAGTCATTCTTTGTTACCGAGGAAGAAGCCACAAAACAAAATATATAAGTCCCTAGCAGAACTGTACTCAGCAAGAGGGTATGGCTGGCTAAATCCTGGCCATGCTGAAATTAACTGGAACATTGTTATTGGCTTTGGTGTAACCAGGCTTCACCTGACCTATTTTGCAGCATAGCTTATTACTCTTTTCCCCACCACAGTTCTTTTGGGGCTTAATAATCCAGCATCCGCATTTCCCTGCTTAGTTAGTCACTGCCTCAGGAAGACAAATGCAACCACTGTGCCAAACACACCCACAGTCATGTTAGGATGAGGCATGCCGGCCCTGGATATCACTTAGAGGACAGATCCTAAACTAGGGAACTAGAACTGCAAAAATCTGACAAAACCAGAGCCAGGAAAGAAGTGTTGATGAGCTTAAATGAGCTAGTTGTGCTTTTCAAAGGCCTTGTTTAATACCATAGGCTAAAGAAGAGCTCCTGGCTCTTCATATATTGCCCAGGATATCACAAGGGTTCTCTAGATCTCTTCCAATTTTTTGTCTCTGAAGAAAAAGGAATAGTGGTTCAGCGTCTCTATCTATTTATTGTATAGAAAAAAGGGGGTTTGCAGTATTTCTTCCCTGCACACTCCCTATGCAGCAACTCTCATTTGAATTGTCTCCAGAGATTTCTATGCATAGATTTAGCTGTGCAGTAACACAGTAACACTGAATTTGAATGACTGTAAAGTGCTTGAAGGAATTGTTACAAAAAGCACCGTAATCATACCAAAGTTTCCTCATTTCTTCTTCTGGTACAATAATGGACCACAGAATAGGTCTGTGTAGCCTTTGCATTTATTGCCTCCTTTCACCCAAACTGTCTCCTATTAAGCCTAGGCCTGTCACTTACCTTTGCAGTATTGCTCCTGAATGACAAGTTATTCATCAAACCCTGCTGCAAGAGAAGGGAAGTGGGACAAGCCAGTGGGTTTTAGATTGAGGAAAAGGCTGGAGACGGTCCAGATGGAGGAATGTCTATTAATGAATTAGCTTACAAAAAGGTTAGCCAGCCTAAAAAACAGAATATGCTACACATTCCTGTTCTACATTTCTGTCATGCTCACAACCTCATTAAAATCAACAACAGAGAGAAAGCATTGCGTGGTATTGTTTCATGCCCTGCAGGCAGGTCTAATTCAGCTTAGCTCTATACACTGAGAAATAAAGATATACAATAGTAACCCCATGCAATCTTCACTGTGACTCCTGGAGAGGGGGCTCATCGCTAGCAACTGTCCCTCTGTCTGTCTCCAGCTACATAAAGTACTTTCTGTTTACTGAGGCAGAGAGCTGGACGAAATTAGCTGAAGCAGACTACAGCACATAGAGACCTCACCCTGGAAAGAAGATCCCTGGGCTCTGTCCCTGGTCAGTCCTCATTACCAGAGAAAGGAGATAAGCATCTATGTTGGGACACTAAGTTTACCTCATTAGTAGAGACATCCAGTGATTTCCTGGCTACAGGAATAATCAGCAACACTAAATACAAGGTTGTTCAAGCAGAAAGGTGCCATTAAGTTCTGCCTTTCACAGGATATGCATTGGTGGTTTGTATCGCCTCCAAAGAGAAAGTCTGAGGATATATTTCTGAGGGCACCACATGGTTAATTGTCACATATCTTCCTTGCAGACTATTAGAAAAACAAAAACATTCAGAGGTTTAGAAATATTATCTGATTAAAAGAGTTGTGGTTGTTTAGCCTAGAGAAAAAGACTGTGGGGACACTTGATAGCAGTCATACATGGAAAAGATAAGAAAAAAACAAAACCTCTTAAATTACAGCCAAGAGGGAATTTTCAGTTAGGCATAGGGAAATATCCTACACGTAAGGGTAGCAAAGTGCTAGAATGGACTGTCTAGCAGGCTGTAGAACTTCCATTACTGAAAGCTGTAAAAACTGATTAAACGTGTTGGATACATCCCAGGTAGAGCTGTCTGCTATGGGGCAAAGGCAAGAGGGCAGCAGCCTCCGAGTATCCCCTCCAGACAATGACTTTGCCCAGGTTTCACTGATCCCATCAGAATGAACTGACAGTGCCTCTGTGTTTTGGTGCAGCACTGCATAGTGGATCCTCGCATGAAGGTGCAAGGCTTTTCCCCACAAAAGCCTGGGTTTGTAAAAGTAAAATCAGAAATCGTGCTGTACTTCTGGATTATATGGTGTAATTGAATACATTTCTTTGTGAGAAGGGAACTGTGAAAATAGGTGTTGATTTCGATTCAGTGTTGTTCAGTTGAGTGGCTACAACCGAAATCCTTGTTCTCTGGCAACTGGTGCTTCTTACCCAAGTGCAGCAAGTAGAGGATGGAACTAACAAACATACTTCAAATTACCGCATTTAGCTTTCCAGAATCCCCCAGTATACATTTACAGCTAGCTTTGACATATTGCAACTTTTGCTGCAACTAGTTGCAACAAAATCAGCGAGATGATATAGGAAAGGTAAATGAGGAGGGATTCTCTGAGGGAGCTGCCTGCCTGTGCATACCACCAAAGGTTGCAGTAATGTTAATATCACCACTATCACCTTCACTGCACTGACTTCTTTCCTTTGGTTGCTGCAGGAAAGCCTCATTAAGTGGGACTTAACAGACTGCAAACACTTTGGTCACACCCCATAAATCCATAAGTAAGGAGATGTTATACACATGACAAATTGGTCATTAGGTAGCACATTTATCCCTGACTGAATGGCTCACTAGATAGACCCGTCAGCACCAGAGAGCAACGCACTCACATTTCAGTGCAATACATCTGTGCTTTAAGATGTTCTGTGAATCTAGACTTTGTCTTATAACAAAATCCAAAGCACATACTTTTCAAGCACAGGATATGAGGAATTACACTCTTCATTCATTCACACTTAGCCATAGGCTTTATGCTAGGAAGACTAGTTAGGGCAACTTAGTAGGTGGACAAGGTGCTATGTTAATATTAAGATACTTGACTTCCAAGAGCTGTTTCACATCAGGCTGTTGAGATCACAACTATTACCCCTTCACACAACGATGGATAATTTACTCCTACAGAAAACTTCTCTGTCCCCTTCTTAATAATAAAGGCATATTCTCTGGACAAAAGGAAAAGCCACCCCTACCACCACATATGGATTAATTTTTCGCCTATCTTGCAAATCCCACACCAGAGAATGAAGGTAACTGAATGCATCTGCGTGACTTGGGAGTTCCAAGAAAACATTTCAGGTTGCATAGTACTAGTATTTAGGATATAATTCAGGTCATTTCCTCCTGATCAAATGATCACCCAGTGTCTTTCATCTGTACCTTCTGAAATTGGAGACCATTAGCCTGGTACATTTTACACCGAGAAAAACACTAACCCTGATCACAGATTTTATGACTGACTTTCAGCTTATAGATCCAGGGCTTACCTAGGAATTTGTGCAGAATCATGCTAGCAATAATGTACTCTACACGAAATCATCCTGCAAATGTCTGCAGCAGTCTTTCTGGGATTCCTGGACTGGACTAAGGCCAGTGAATTTAAGCTATGGTCTTGGGCTTGCATATTCCTCCTTCAAATCACTTGCAAAGCCAGGTATGCATTTATGTATGTTGCTCTTCTCTACAACATACCTAGCACTGCCAACTGTTACCAGCCCCAAATGCCCATCGTTCATGGGTGTCTAAATGTATCTTTAAAAAGTAAATATAAAAAGTAGAAGAAAAAGATACCATAACTACAACAGAAAGAACTATTCCTTTCTGCATTTGGGATTCACAGTTACATTACAGAAGGCTCTTACATGTCATATTCTGACTCATTTCAGCTGAGGAGACACCAGTGCTTTCACTTGTCTTGCTTTTGCCTGCCACTACAGGCTACTATTTTAGCCATCACACACAAAACACTCACTTCAGATTGGTAGTTACTGGACAGCAGACAATATGCAGCACAGATTTGTCAAATTTGTCCTCAAAGACTTTGAAAAAGCATAGGCTCTGTTGATCAAGAAGGAAAAAACAGCCTGGATTCTTGATCTGAGGAACAGCAAGTTAGATGTTACTTCACCTACACATCCAGCCTCACAGGATTTATCTGGTGCATCCTGATATAAGAAAATCACACTACTGTGTTATTTTCCCAATGTCCAAAATGTCATTTGAAAGCCAATCCCTGTCTCATGGGAGCCATTCATTTGTTCTAGAAAAGAACCACAGCCTTTCCTCTCCGTACCACATGAGGCTATAAGGACTCTAAATCAACTGTGCCTGGCTACAGAAGTCAACTCCTGAACTGTAATACAACAGATTTCTCATTAAATGTAAAGCTGGGCTTAGACTCTCCCCTAAGCAAGAAGACATAAAAGACCTCTTGAAAGTCGCTGTATAATTCTCCTACAAGATTTGTAACCCTAATACCTCTTCTTAATAGCTTCTGCAATGGTATAACCTTCCCTGACTTTCTTCAGAGCTGCAAACTGTGCTAGGCCACGCTTCTACATGTATTTAGGAAAACCTGGGAGAAGGGGGAGGGCTGCATCTTTGCTGCAGGTGAAATACTTTCTGAACATAATCTGATATCCTGCCACACTCCAGTAAAATTTACATGAGCCGTATCAAGAAACCAGACAATTTTAAGTAGTATTTCATCAGTTCTTAGTCATTGTTCTGCCAGGTGGTAAGTGCTAGGCATGAAATGGAACCAAACCTAAGCCTCAAATAAGCCAATACCGGTAATAAGCCTACTTTAGAAGTATTTCACAAGAAAAGCTAACTACTGAATACAGCAGTGCAATGCAATCTGTTCAGTGACTATATAGTCACATATACAGTAAAAAGTCTATGAACTTGAACAAGATTACTTTTAGTAATAAAATTAATAAATAATAACAGTTGTAAGCCAAGATGTAAACGATAAAAGTTCACTGAAGATTTAGACACCGATTGCCAAAGAAGCTAAGGTCTCATTGCACCTGTAGGTGGAAGTCTTGGTATATAAACGAGATCACTGTCAGAAAAAGCCCTGCATGGAGAAAGAACCTCCTTTTAGCATCTTGCCAGCTATATAAAGCTACAATAAAACTAACAAAAAAACCCTGTGTTGCCTTTGGGCAGAATAGAACCCACTCTTACTTCTATTTTTATACCCTCAGCTAGGCAGCTTACATGCCCTGTAGTTACTTATAGCCATCAGAAGTTTGCTGTTCCTGTAGTTTCTCATCTGTGACCACTTCCTTTAATTATTCTTCTGATTACAAGAAGTCTTGCTTCTAAAGCAGCAATTTTATGTCACACTGAAGCAGATGAATGTTGACTAAAAAGCCCATAAAATTCCCAGGGCAGTAGCACAGCCTTTCTGGCCATCTTTGACTACATTGCCCACTTCATCTTCAGGTTCAGCTTTTATGCTCTGTACTTTACAATCCCACAGCATAACATTTGTAGTTGTGACTTCTAGGTACCATCAAAAACATTATTTGAGGTAAAGAATTCCAGTTGCCCTATGGCCTATTCACAAGCAGCAGCTGCTTTATGCACAGGCTTGCATTTTACCAGTCAGTAACAATACAATCCTGGGTACCAATAGAAATGAATAAATACGCTCTCTGAAGAGCTTTCCAAATATAAAAATCATGCCAAGTTTCAACAGCCTCATGGCTTAATCATTCTCTTGAAATCCCACAGGGTTTTGTACTTCTTTTAGTACTGCTCAGTATCCAGAGCAACACAGGAGCTAGACCATATTTGTTGTTCCACGCCCTCTTATCCCCAAAATCCTAAACAAAGGTGGAATTGATCTATGGGGTTTTTTGAAGGCCCAAGGGCATAAAAGTCTATCTGGCACAGGCACTGGTGTGTGCTTGGAGCAGATCTTGTGTTAGCTAGGAAAGAGAGTGATTGGTGCTCAGTCACTTCAGATTTGAAATAGAAAGGTTGAGCTCAGGCAGCCATTCCGCCTTCTCAGCCTGCGGGCCAAACTGACACTTTGCAGCCAGATCTAATCCCTCCCTTCATCTCTGTCACATTTAGAAAGGTCAACATCTATTTATGTATTTGCACTGACTGCAATAAAGCCTACTTGCTATGTCCATTATTGTAGATAAACTCCAGAAAATCAGGCTCACCATAGACAGCCTGGCTAAGCAGCTTGGTTGCAGACATTTTAGCAAGCCCAGAAAGACAAAAATCACACATTCAATGATCAATAGGGACAGTAAGCCACTCTTTGATCTGCTTTAACTCAATTCAAACAAAGCATGTTGCCCATTCTCTACTTTACTTCAAACTATACACATGGCATCTCAGCCTTTTTAGCATAAATTTGATTTTCACCATTAGGAATGTCTTCCTCTCGTCTATATGGAGTAGTTTCAGATGGACTGTGGCTTTTGCTTAACTGACCAAATAGACCAAATGATGCCCTATTCCAGCTTTGCTTAATTAGTCAGCATGGAATCAAAGTGAGGGTAAGGGTAAACTTAACTAAATATTGAGACAGATTCTTTATCTCAATCACCCTGATGTCAATGGCTAGAGATTATCCAGGACTGAAGGGTTGACTCATGGTCCAAACGAGCACAGTTTTTCAGGTCTGTATAGGTAGTATTTCATATTGCTGTATTTCAAATCAGGACACATATAACGGCCAGTATTTCAATCCACATCTCCAAGCAGCTATTAATTATAGAACTTTACTGAGGACAGAGTACTTTGGTAAGTTAGATTGGTAACAAAAATTAAAGAGCTTTTAAAATTAACTTCCAAAATCAACGGCCAAGGCAGTAATTCATGCCTTCTGGCAGCACTGCAGTCAATCAAATCCTAACCCTCTTCAGGCGGTTTCTCATTTTATACACAATTTTTGGATCACCTGAGACTAAAATCGGTCCAAGAACATGCAGCATTTGCCCTAAGCAAGTTAACACTGTCATCTTAAGGGGGTTCACATTCCTTACACAGCTGCAGCTTTTCATTTGACCATATATCAGTCACTCTTCCACCTAACCCTTCCCAGTACTTACTGCTCCTAGACCTCATTTCTATGTGAATCAAACTGTCATTTTCTTCCTCAGGAAGAGTATGTTTTTCCTGTAATCCTTGTCATGCAAAAAGGGGAAAAGCCTGCAGATGCTACACCGAGTGCCTTTTCCAAACCTGAATTATTTCCCTGAAATAATACAAATTCTTCTAGTAACTGTGGACTATAGATATAAGACTAGGGAATTTGCTTTGACACAGCACAAATACCAGCATCAGAGGAGGACATGATAAAATCTCTGGCCAAATGAAGAATGCTGTGAGAAACCAAGAAAAATTAAACAAGTTCCCAGAATCTAACAGGTACCCTGAATAAAAGCCACAAAATCATTCACTGCTACCCAATGCAACATTCCCCCTGGTACCCAGAGAACATCTTCATCTTAGGACAAGAATTGAATCTTTAATTAGTAACTTGAAAAATATTGCCTTTTTCCTGGACAAAAGGTATCCATAAACAGCTGCCAGCTTTCCCAAATTTGTTTGTGGCTTGAAGCAATTTCCGTTGGATTTCTCAAACACTACTTGTGATGACTACTCATGAGAATCGTTGCAAGAAGCCATTCTTCTAGCTGACAGTATTTTGCTATTGAAACATTAAAAGGATTTGAGCAGCTGGGGAGCCACATTTTAATAATTTCAGATAATTTACAGGTACCAAATTAGTCCAACTCCTCCTGGTGAAATATAATAAAACCAGAAATTTTTCAATTAGTTATTTTGTCAAATTAAAAATTTGAAGCTTAACACTGGAAATGTCTTTTGAAATGTATTCACTCTCCTACCCTCCAAAATAATACTTTACATAGCAGGGTGAAAAGTTCCATTTGATTTAACTATTTCTTTAAGCTTTTGGGGAAGGGGAAAGGAGGCCTCAGAAATTCACCTCAGTTCTTCCTTGCTAAAAGCTTTTGCCAACAAGCAATAGAAATCAACTATTTGTATAAACAGCCAAATCCTGGGATGAGGTGGGTTTATCTATTTTTTTTCCTTTAATGGTAAGGGTAGTCTGGAGCTTGCTTTTGGGACTCTGAGGAAGAAAAAGACAGGAAAGAGTGCAAAATTATTCTAGAAAATGTTTGAAACTGAGGCTTGGGGTTTTTTGCCTTAACTCAAAAGCTGATGAGTGCTAGTTCACATTTCTCTCACATGGTCTTGAGTTATATCCCTGCTATTCCTGTGGTTACATCATGTTTACCCATGGCATCTAAAAATTACTGTAGGAATATATGGAAGCCTGGTTTCTTCCATTCTAGTCAGGATGGTCTAGTCATTTTCCATCCAAAGGATGGAAAATGCTAATCATGCTCTCTGTCATGCAACAGGACCAGAGCTGCATGGCTAAACCTCCAAGCTGAAAAGCAAGGAGGGTGTAAATCTTTGTCCTGTCAGGGACAGGACTCCTTAACACTCACCAACACACAGATCCATTTTCTGTATAATAGTTGGACCACAATGGAAAGGAAATACATTTGTAAGTTCCCCATGGCCTTTAGTGGTCAACCTAAGACATGGCAGCCTGGCTATTCAGACCACACTGCTGAACAAAACCGTAGTAGGGTCACCTGCATCTTTGTCAGTGCCCCCAGACACCTATCAAAATTACTGGCTAGTACTGAAATTTCAAGTATACATGAAACACTTTAGAAAAGTAGTAGGTACACAGTAGGAATAATATCTCATTAGTATTAAACTACACCTACAGTTACATGCAGACTCCTTACTTTTTGTCTTCTAAGAGCGTAATGCTGTAGATCACAGCAAGTAATAAAACAAAGCTGCTGTCAAGAAATGTCTGACTTTAATTGAAATTATATTCCATTATCCAACAGCTCCAGGCAATGACACTGTAGGGAGATGAGATGCAGGCAGGAAGCCCACCCTCACTGCACGGTAGGCTATTTTCTGTGATGACCCATGTCCTGCACCATGACTTCTCCTGACCATTAGGTATTGACAATTAGCCACTAGCAGTTTCTCTCCAGGATGGGAAAGATGGTGCAGTCTGTGTAATATTTCATTTCTGCCTCAAAAAAACATAAATTCTAGAAATCAGGGGGAAATAACACAGAGAGGGAAAGAGTAAGAGGGCCCATTTGGAGCTTTGAGCAATCTAGTCTAGTAGAAGATGTCCCTGGCCATGGCAGAGGGGTTGGAACTAGATGAGCTATAAGGTCTCTTTCAACCATGCTGTGATTCCAGCAGCTGGAATTGTTGGGTCATAAAAAACTCTGCAGTTTCAAGTTTTGTTCTCATAAACCAAAATGAAGCAGTGGATTACTATTTCCATAATAAAGCTCTTTTCTTCTGCAAATTTATCCCTTGGCCAACCAAAAAACTTACACAAAAATAAAAGGAGGAGGAACATAATCAAGTCAAGTCTGACGGGAAAAAAAAAAGGTAGCAATGGAGCTGATAAAAAAAACACCCACACAGTTGAAATATTACATTCAGAAAATGGTAAAATTAAATGCCATAACACTACCAAAACCTTTAACCTTTTCACTTCAAAGAAAAACTGAAAAAACAATGAGCTGATACTAAATTTATATTTTGATGAAATAGCATTTTTATAGGAAAAGCACTCCATTAGAAAATGTCGAACCAGCTGCAAGAACTTTATCTACAGATTACTGAGAAGAAAAAATATTCTAGTTTGCACTGTTCAGATTCAAAAATAAGTGACATTTTACATATTAAGTTCTGGCATACTTAGATTACTTCTGTATAAGTCTCTCTTCGTGCATAGCCAGCTTATTCTCTGCCATAAAATATAGCAAGTTTCCTATTTAGTTCAGTAGCTTTATCCTATAGGTTAATAAATGGCTCAGGACTGAGAAATCTTTTGCAAGCACAAAATGGCTTAAGTCCAGCAGATTGATGTGGATGGAGCCTTTTTTATTTATTCCAGAGGAAATGTTTTCTCGATTATATCAACATAGCTGCAGCCCTTTACATTCCTGTTACTTTCCCTGAGCAGCATTTCAGAGTATTACCCATATTTTATGAGTGGTTTTAAGCTTCTGGATACTTTTGAAAGGAATATTCATCTTCACAAAAATCAGTTTCCCGTTGCTAGCAAGCTAATAGACACCATTCTTCAAAGCAGAAGACTGAAAAATTTAGGCGAGCATTTTTCTTGAAACAAAGAGAGAGGTAGAAAAATACTTCGTTTAAGAATTTACTGCAAATAAATCTTCCTGAGATTTTCAGCCTAGAAAGGTTTAATCTGAGAAAGGTCTACAAAATTCCTCTGGGCAAAATACATAGGAATAACACATCAAGTTAGGGGCAGTGGTACTTGCAAGAAAAGAGGGAATAGTAGCAAGTATCATTTGTCAGAAATTAGCTGCCTGTCAATTCATTAAAGGAATAGTGTTTCTGGCACCAGGCCTAGAGCTGCTTTCTAGCATTGTTCTAAGCTTGGAACATTATAAAAATTCACCTTTTTCCACCACCACCCCTACAACTGCACCTACCCATCCTCTTTGAAGCCTGCTTGGCAAGCCTAAGGGACACTGAAGTCCCACATCCTTAGCTCATGTTGTCCCTCAGCAATTTGCCTTCCCAGGGCTTCCCAGATCCTCACTCTCAATCCAATCAACTGATAAACTTTCAGGGTAGGGCTTGGGAGCCTGAGAACCACTGGAGTTCTAAAGAACATTATTTCTCTCTAACCTCTCTGAAGAAGCCCATCCAATACTTTGCTCCTTCTTGTGAGAGGAAGTAGGGTACCAATGCGGCAAAGCCAAATCTGAAATCCCAAATCCAACACAAAATAGTGACCTCACTGTGCCAGCCCACATGGGGCTTTTCTGAAACACTGGAAAGGACGCACACATTTTGAGCAGTCACTGCCAATATCTTTGTTTAGTACAAAGCTCACAGCTCTGCCAAAGATTTCAGTTTTCTCCAATAAGCAATGCAATATTGCATCAACAAATCCTACTAATCATCATAAAAAGGATTTACAGCTGCCTCTTTGTGACACTCCATAAAATTTTCACCAGTCTCAAAGGCAGGGACTGAAATTCACTCCAGCGGGGCAGCCCCCTTCCAGCTGTACAACAGGAAAAAAAACATTCGCCATGCACATTTCAGCATCTACTTGTTTGCTGAGCTTGCAGGGACACAGCAGCTGGGGAGCAGCTTGAGAGAGGTGGAGGTCCATTAACCAGTTCATTGCAACAGGCACAGCCAAGTGACAAGGCAGCAGGCTGGCAGCCTAAACAAGACACAGCTCTAAAACCCCTTTTCCAGATGACATTTTAACGCAGAAAGTGGCTGCTCCCATGTCCTCTTCCCCACTCTGCATTTTCCTCTCATTCAGTCTCCACTAAAACAAACATTTGAAGTTGTTACTCTGCTGGCCTTTTTTTTAATTACCTTTTTGATGTTTTATTTGCAGGATTAGTTTAACAAGTAAGAATTCTGCTACATGTTTATCTGAAACAACAACAAATGAGAAAAGCCCAGTGTGAATGACTCAACATTGGCTGGGAGGCTTAATAAATACCTATGCTTTTAATTTGACAAGTTAGAATAACACATAAACTAATACATTCAGGTGCTTGTCTTTCCATAAATGTGTAACCACATAAAATATCTCCCCTTCCACATGCAAGATTGAATACAATAAACTCATTTTTTAACATCAGTTCATATATTAATTAAAAATGCAAGAAGCTTAGGATAGTATTGCAAATTCCCAGTACTTGAAAACTCTGCCTTTTGCTGGGGTTTTGAGGGTTAACCCAAAACACCTTTGCTGAACAACCAAAACCCAATTTTAATACTCAAAACACAGCAGGAATCAATGAAGTTGCTGGCTTCTGATATTGAGCTCACATTGCGTGCCGTCAATAAACTGCATTAACTTGGAAGTAACTTCACACATCTTCACACAAAGCAATGTCACATCTTAGCTAAACAGATCTGAAGCAATCCTAGATGAGGGACCATGATCCCAGTGAGCATGATCACTGACTGAAATGTAGAAATCACCTTCTTAAAATAGCCACAGCTTAGCATTTTAAACATTAAGACAGGTGGCCCAATCTCATCCCATCTGCACACCTGAAAAGCGGCCAGGAAAGTATTAACATGCATACAAACATTTTATGATTTTCACAACAAAGAAGTAAGAAAGCAGAAGAGGCTGTTTTGTATTGAGACATGAAGATACAATTTCTTGATGAACATTTAGCCTACTCACGTGTACCATGTTACTATTTAGTATATTACTACTTAAAGTGAGAAGAAAAAAAGTTACTAACCTGTGGGAAGAGAGAGTAAGTCGCATTGTCGATAGTAACAGAATATAAAAATTCCCCATCAAACCAGAGGTTCTTTCCCATTGGGGAGTTCAGCTTTGTCATAGCAAAGAGTTGTGCAGGGTCACAGCATTCTTCCAGCAGTTTCCTAGCGAAGGCAACCAAAAGAGAAAGAGTTGTATTAATTAAAGCCTTGGCACACCTCCTCTAATGTCCACCCATCACACCTGAGATCCTGTTGCTCTCAGATGCTCCAAAGCAAGCCATTCATTTTCCCAGCCAACGTATGCACCATGAATGACTCTATTTTACTTACAGAAGGGCCAGAAAGCCTGATTTTATTTCAGAAAACCTTAGAAATGGACAGTGAAAAATTTAAACCTCCATTCATTTTTGAGTGGCATAGAAACAGAATGAAGATTCAGCAAAGGAAAATTCCTCCTTTACAACTTATTCTAATGAATTAAGTACTGATCCCCAACACATACAGAAATCAGAGAACTCCTTGGAAATCAAGTCCGAGCTGTATGAAAATTCAGCACCAAACCTTAATCATGAAAAGCACACCTCCTAAAACCCCCCAGTTACCTAACTTCTGCATGGAAAATTTTGGCATCTCTTTCCAGTTACTAAATATCCTTGTGCTACATTTACAGCAGTATTAGAGCCTGCCTTCTAACTGAAGTCCAACTTGAGTCATCCCAGTATGACAGATATATATATAGTGAATATTATACTTCTCGTTTCCTCAATGAAATGGCATATCCTCTTACACATTCATTTGCCCAAAATACTTATTACTCAGCTCAACTAGAAATTTGAGATCTGGTAAGGTCATTGAAAGTTGCATTAAGCAAAAATTCTGTATCACAGCAAACTCAGCAACTGTCATCCTAAAATACAGAATGACAAAAAGCACTAGACATATACTGGACAGGATCATCCTATTTCTCCGAACCACATATGGAAGTACCTCTAAAGAAAAAGCAACACTCACAGAGTTATACATAGCAGATGTATGTAAAACATATGTTGCAGAATGACGTCATTACAGTATAATAATATATACATTTTTCTTTTATTTTAGCGAGAAACCTAGAGAGACTGATGCCATTTCTAGCGGCTGCATAAGAGTTGCAAATGGAAGGCAGAAAAACATCAGTTATTACTAACTACTAAAATGCTCAATATAGCTGTTCTCTGTGAAAGAGGAGTTTTTATTTAAACCCATGAAATCATTCACAGAAGTGCTTAGATTTTGTAGCATTTTTTAAGTTTTCATTGTAATCTTAGCAGAAGAGGAAACAACTCAAAAAAAAAACAAACTAGGGTTGTCAGTGCGATTTGTTAGCGTTCCTCACTGAGGAAGGCCAGTGACTTGCCATGGTTCAGCTTCAAGCAGCTGCCCCCACCAATGCCGTAAGACCCTGGGACACTTCCTCACATAGAGGAAGGCTGTCAAGGAACAGCAAGGATGCAAGCGTGGAGAAACTGGATGGAGGGAAGGAGGTACACTCCTCTCCCAAAAAGAAGTACCTGAGAGGAACATTTGCATATGACATGCAGGCAGATTAAACTGTTAAAAGGAAGTAAATTACACAAGATAAAACTGGGTACCATATTGTGTTGTAAGCCAAGAGTCATCTTCCATGAAGAGCCAAAAGATAAGCTCTCATCCTGTAACAGACTGAGCAGCCCCTCTGTCCCCACAGACAGCCTAAGAGGTGAGTGATCTTTATGAAGACTTTTATATATCAGAAGCTTATGACAGAGTGCTTCATGGCTCAAAATGTCAATATTTTGTCCATTTGACCCTGCCACACTGCACTGCAGAGCATGATGCTCCACCACATATCCAGACTTTACATTGTGAGAGTTCAGGGCTTGTAACTGTAGAGCATGCTGCTACTCAGACAGCAAAGAGGATGGAGGGTCTCTCTTCACTAGGAGCTACATGGAGAAGATAAGGAGCAATGGGTACATGTTGCACTGTGAGAGGTTTCATCCTGATATAAAAAAAAAGAAATTACAGTGAGAACAATCGTTCCCTGGAACAAGTTCCCCAGGGATGTGGTGGAGTTCCCATCACTGGAGGTTTTTGAGACACAATTGGACAAGGCAATAGATAGTCTTATCCAGGCTCCATTTCCCATGGAAGGTTGGACCATGTAACCTTTCAAGGGCCCTTCTCATTTTGATGGTTCTGTGATTCTGGAACTGTTTTTCCCTTATACTGCCTGTTGCTGAGCTGGTTTGCCTCCCTCTGAGCATAAAAATGTGTTAACCAGAGCAGCAATTTCCATTCCTAGACACACCAATGGGTCTACCTATACTCCCCACAGAAAGGCTTCACATCATCCTTCTGCTGATGCCCAAATAAAGCCTTCATCACAGACCTGTGAAAATCAAACTAAAGGAAATTTGAGATCTCTTGCCAAATAAGCCTTGCAAAACAGCTTAAGACAGGCATGGAATATTCTAAATAAAAGATTTGAGAGAGGAGATTTCTCTGGCTGTCCACAAGCTCCAGTTCACAGCCTTCAGAAAATCATTTTCACTCTGTCAAGTGGAAAGAAATTTTTTGTCTATCTTTCTCCTCCTTTTCTTTCTATCCCCACAGCAATGTTTTCAGGAAAGCATAAGGTAATCCAAAATCAGCTGAAACCTCAATTCCAATTCTTCATACAGTTGTTTGTTATACAACTGAACAACAAAATTGAAATTTCCAAGTGAAATCCTGCAACTCATACCTTCTCTGGAAGTCTGGCCTGGGCAAGAAGCACAAAAATAACACATAACTCAGTGGAAAAGCATTTAGGGAATGGCTTAAATTAATGAATCTTCCTTAGCCAGCATAAACTAATGAGTTACGGAGCAGCTCTTTGTACAATTAGGCTAGATATATATACCTACTCTTTCCCTTCTCCGAAAATGCATTCTTCTGGCTCCCGTTCATCAATAAACTTGTTATGAAAAGCAATAGGTGCCTCCTGGAAGGTCCACAGATAGGCAGGTCACTAGTTCAAGTATGCATCTGTAAGTATTAGCACAAAAATATTGTGCACGCACTTGTGCTTTCTATCAGAAAAGAAAATTTATTAAAAGTCTCACATTATTCAGTCTCTCTTTCTGATCCAAATCCCAACATCACAAAGTGGGAAAAGCTCCATAGGAAAGTGTGCATTAAAACAGCAGAATGGATTCATAGGCAAACCTAAAGCAGGATAATTTGCAGGATCAGAGAATCTGAACTGATTTTGCCAAGCTTGAGTAAAATATACAGCTGAAATGTTATGATAGAATTTGCAAAACTGTAGCAGCTTTTAGCAAAGGGTTCCAATTCACTACAGGCATTCTCTCACTCAAGGACATGAATAATATACCTTTGACTCAAAGTTATCTTCAGTTCAGAAGAGACCTGTGTATGAGAGAAGTTAACAATTTGAATATCAGTATTGAGAACACACTAGGGGCTCTCCCGTCTGAGAGCACTTAAAGGGTAAATCCCTACTTGTAAGAGAAGCAGGAGTAAAGTTACTTTGAGAATCCCACTTCAGATCTCTAAGATTTCAGCAGGAACTGAGTACCAAGCAGGTCGTTAACCACAAGGCAGCACTAGCACTGAAGTGGCTCTGCACACCAACTGAAGCAGCAACCTGTGCTTCAGGCACTGGGCAGCAGTTTTGAGACATTGGCCTTATCCTCCGTGGCACACATCACTGAGGTTATCCCAGCCGACACTGCACACTGAAAGAAGCAGAGTGAAATAGCTGGTGCCAAGGATCCTAGATCCATATTACCTCATTTTCATGGGATTTACTGCTGACTAACTCTGGTCTGATTTCACAAAAAGCCTGTGAGTGGCTGTAGAACACAGAGCGCATTACTGAAGGGCAGTAACTAGGGATAAACGGAGGACTACTTCTGACCAAAAGAGTGATACAGGTGCACCCTCCTCCATCTGAAAACAGAGAGAAAGCCAGACCTCCTTGCAAAGCCTAAATCTAAATTCGGACTTAAAGTCAGTGAAAGAGCTTGCATAAAAATCAAAACTACTTATCCTTAATCTTAAATTAATAAACTTTTCAGGGACAAAATGACCTCTCTGTTATTATTCATATGTCCCAAGTCAGGGGCCAAAGCACATTTAATTAACTATTAAGCACTCTTTCACTGCCAATAATTCCCAGGAAGGAGTCATCCATCTGTGACTGTAACCTGCACACTGGTTTGCTTAATGGGTCTATTGAAAAATGGGAAGCTTAGCAGGAAACCCAGGCTGCTCTGTCTCCTCGGCCTGTCCCCTGGATCACTTGCTGTCTTGCTCCTTTTCTCATCTGAAAAATTTATCGGTAATATTTTAATGTTGTCTTGCAGATCACTGATTAAAAGAAATGCAGAGGATCAAGAATTAACCTGAGCAAGTTCACACCTGCACAAATTCTGAATTCATCCATCTGATGACCATCACCATCCAAGAACAGAAAACATATTTAGCCCCATAACCCACCTGCAACAGTTACAGCTATAAAAGAGTCCTCTCATACAGCCACATAATGGTTATGCTTGTGGTCATTTTTTTTTCTCCAAGCTGGCAGCCTGGGAATTTTACGGCTGTATAGAAGCCACTCAATAACAGTAAAATCACTGATTCAATTGCAATCAGTGTGGTTGTATGAGCTTGAAGCTACAGTTGGTATTTGGGCTCTCAATATTCTGTGAAAACATCATTAGTTGGGTTTGGTCACACACATTGAATTCTTCTTTCCTAAAGAGCTCAATACAATACTTGCAATTGGGGGTTAGCTTGAAGTCAGAGGCTTTTAGGTTTTCATGGTGTTTAAGTACCTTACTATTCCAGGGGTTCAAGGCATGCTAGCCTGTGCCTTAGGCAGGGCAGAAGAGAGCAAGTATAAGGAATGTACAGTGGAATACAGTGGAATGTAATGTTCTCTTATCAGGATAGATAGTACACACATCAAACTCTTGCTTCATACACCTAACTTCCCCTGTACCAAAGTTGCAGGTAGAATACAGGTAACCACTATGAATTTACTAGGGTGATGAAGGAAAGAGGCTGGTGCCTTTCTGCTATCACCAGATACCAGGGACACACAGAATGAGCTGCAAATCACACAACACAGAGACACATGCTCTTTCTTCTTCTCATCAAAACCAAAATTGGCTTCAGCCTTGTCTAGTCTTTTGGCACCACTCTTCTCCATAACAGACTCCACTCCACCTGACATGAAATTTAAAACTACCCTCAGCACAACTATTCAGGAATATGATCTTAAAATTGCCCTCCTAACAACATCATGGACAACTACCAAAAGAATAACAGCCAATGCAAATGCTCTTGATATTTACAAAAGCATATAAATTCGGTTTTTTGGGGAAAACCCATTCTAGTTTGAGCTCTATCTGAAATAAAAACCTTTGCCAAAACCAACATCTAAATGAAGACATTGCTCTGCTCAAGTTCATTTCTAAAAACCCCCAGTTAGCTAAGCTTGAAGAATAGGTCTAAATACAATAAAAAAGAAATATGAAAAAGAGTGGGCACTGCAGAGCAGGACAGAGAAGTAATCTAATCTATTTCCCAGTCAAGTTTTCTGCAAGATGATTTTATGAAGACTAAAGTCATTACAGTTTTTCTCCTTACATTTATTATGTTGCTGTTTCTGTTTGTTAAACTTTCAGCGTATTTCAATGCCTCCTGCAGCAATTCCTGGTGTCTGAACTTTGCAAAGATCATGTGATATTTACCCTATCTTCCTCAAAAGAGGGAAGGTATCAGGACAATAAAAGGTCATAGGCAGAAGCAAATCATGTACTGAACTGCCTGGTGCTGCATTGTTCATGAACGGAAATAGATTGCAGAGACCATAGATACTTCTCAGAGTAAGGGCAGTTCATGAAAACCACATTCCTTGGCTTAGCAGTAGAGCTGTATGTGACTTTTTAAAGTAAGACATTTTAACTGTAAACTACTGGATGATTTGCTATAAATTGCCAAATAATTTGTGGTGGAAATTCTGAAATCAAGCACTCTCATCTTTTCTGCATCATCAGTATCTTTTCTTTAGAACCTTCTTCCAGGACTTTCTGAAGTGCCCAAAAGGGAAATGAAGTATTTTACTTAACTGGAGAATAATGTATCTTTGAGTCTTCACTGTTTATTTTAAAATCACTGACAAAGACTTTGGTGCTACCCATGTGGTATAGTTAGCAGTTCTGTTTTCCAGACTGCAAAAGAAATAGAAAACTGGCTTTTTTCTCCTGTGTATTAGGCAACCCTATCCTTGCTACACTGGCCCAGTACAAATAAACCCTGCTGCCTTGCAGTAGGCAAAATCTGAGCGGTCAGCCCTTACAGCCGTAATGGCTATTACGTCAGTGTAACATCCTAACTTGTGACTGATTTTGTCCAGCTCTTTGGAAAATGTTTTCATTTTTTTCCTCTAACCTCCTTCCAAACAAACATCAACATAGTGCTTAAAATTTCAAGGATCTTATATCTTTCATCATTTTCAGAAGACAGCAGTAGCAATAGTATCAAACAGCACACTTTGTAATTCCCCAAACTTGCCTAAATTCTGTTCTCTCAAAATTGGACTGTGCCTCAGATCAACCTCTGAATCTTCAGATTATTGAATCTCTATTAGAGTCTCCTTTGAATTTAAGCTCAAATTTCAGATAGCTTGATAAAGATACACCATTACTTAAGCTGATTATGCATCCTCTCTTTGATCAAAAACTTGTATTTTAAGAAAATTAATAAATATATTTTTATACCACTGTAAACAGACATGGATTCTTTTAATAGAATCACATAAATTTATTCCACATCTTTGTTAATATTTTAAGTGCAAAGGAGCACTAAACTGCTCGACATTTAGATTGTAGGAGCACTGATGAGGCCAAATTTGCCAGGGAGTATCTTTCTTATTCGACAATGTTTATGAACTAGAAAAAAACAAGGAATTTCTCAGTGAATAGCACCTGAACATCTGACAAGCCTTAAGTTTACCTGTCCTGCTGCCAATTCTTCTACTTACAAACTGAGCAGATTTGACCTGGAAAACTACTGGAACACATACTGTCAGGCTCTCTTCAGAGAAAATGCATTTTGGTTTATGCAAACTGCTTCAAACTGCTATGCACAAAGCCTTCTTATAAGCTTTGAAACACAAATTATAATGTATGAAATAGAGTATGAATTCTAGTATTCAGTCAGATGACGTTTTTCTAAGACTCTCATACCAGATGTATAAAGAGCTATATATAAGGAAACCACCGCAAGCTGTGACTTGCAATAGCAAAAACAGCTCTGTAGCACTACTTTATTACTCATGCAGTAAAATATACTGGAATGCAGGATGCCTCCAAGTTGTCTGCATTCTTCCGAATGAAACCCCTACCACATCCAGGAGAGATGGCAGCAGTGATTTGTCTCTCACCTAGGAATTGCAATGAACAGCCACATTCCCTTGAGAAGTGACAAATTTGAGCATGAGCTGATGGCTTCTGAGCAGCAGCCAGCAGCTCAAGAGAAATGACCTCACATGATACTGGAATTCACTGGCACCGCACCAGACTGCTCCTTTGCTTTTCTAATGCCACCACCACCAGCCCCTAAATACAACTGTGTTTGAGGGCCCGTCCCAGAGAAGACACAAGGTACATCTCACTTCATTTACAGTATCTGAAATGTAAACACTTCCATCCAAGTCACTTTGCGGCTGTTTTGTAGCAGAGAGTGCTTGAGGGTGCGATTCAGCTGAAACTCAGCAGACACTTATTTTCTCTCCAATGACCATAAAAAGACAAGCTAGCTTAGATGGAATCATTTACATTTGGTAGTTTTATTCAAATCCATGAAGCCCAACCTAGAAAGCCTACTAAGGCTTCTACAGTTAACGTGTGCTGTGATGGAGGGACTGTAGGCCTTCTGCCTGTCTACAGAATCTCACAGAAGGATGCTATTTGCCAGCAGCCTCACCTGATGATCTTCCAGCCCTGTTCATACAGCCCTCACAGCCGGCTGTCAGAAAGATGAGATGGCACAACTGCATGAACTGGTAGTTCTGTCAGAGAGAACTCAGGCAAAGGGGAGCGGGGCAGTGGGAACAGATTAATTGCTTCCTGTGTTATTCTTCTGGTTTTTCAATCTCATAAACCCAGCAGGAGTAGAGCAGCTTTCACAGCGATGAGGTGAAATTAGTGAAGCACTGTCTTGCAAAACAGCAGAACCACCAACTGAGAAAGAAAGTTACACTACATGACAGTGCTGCTGCAGGGGGGTAGAAATAAGTTGGTCTAACCACTTCCTTCGTTCCTTTCAGCAAAATTGCTGCTTGCTTTGCACCACTACAAAGAAACACTCGGCTTCACAGAGGCACAGGCTGGCTGTATTCTTCCAGGAGAAGATTCACTAAAAATAAATCAAGCAGCTCTAATCTTACATTTGAGCTTGTAACATCTAGAGTGATGATACATGCCACCTAGATCTAAGCAGTCAATTATCACACTACAGTGACTTCCCCACCTGCTGCTGCAACTCAGTTAAAAGCCCTGTAAGTATAATATAATGCTCCTCACAAAAGTGCCCCAATGCTCCAGTCCAAGAAAGTCCATAGGGAGCCCTTTACTACCTTGATCAGTTAAAGTTATGCCCCTCCATAGAAGGTGAACTGCCATAAGTAGTAGTAGTAGCAATAACAATAATAATAATTACAATAATAATAATAATAAATTCCTTCATAACACAGATTTAAACATCCTGAAATGCCTAAAATTTGAGAAAACAGAAATGAAAAGGAGAGGAATAATCTTCCACTCATCAGCCTGAGAGCTTTTAGATGTAAAAACTATGGGTAACCAGGCAGCCATTGCCTATAATGTGACAGAGACAAGACAATATGTAAAAGCATCACATGAAAAGGCATGAAAGAGCTATATATTTTCAAAGGCATACAAAGCTGCATTTTTGGTGGAAGCTTTAATCCATCAAAGACATATGAATAGATCTACAACTGAAAGAAACCCTATTTTGAAAAGAAACGTGTTCTTCTCACTTTTCAGAACCTGTATTCCACATCTCAAAACTATCAGTTATTTAGGAGACAGAGTGAGTTTTGCCTGGCTGTGAAGCATCCACCTGATGCCCTGCCTGCAGGACAAGCAGACTGGCCAAAGAGGAGGCCAAGCGAAATAGGAAACCTAAGTTTTGATCTCTCTCTTCTATCCAGCCACTATTTTTCACGAAACCTCTAAGAACTAACTACCTTTAAGACTTCTATTATTCTGTCTAATTCAGATGAAATTAGCCAGAAAGGCAAATTGCATAAAGGGGGTGGCCTACTGAGATTCCAGTCATATACATCACATTTCCTACTGCCTGGAGAGGGAATCAAGTAAATGCCAAATAATGCCTTGCTTCAGCATTCTTGAAGAGGACATTAACAAAACTATGTTCTTTGTTGCCCCTGTATGCCCAGAATTATAGACCAGTTAAGCTGTAATAGTCCAATTTTAGATGAAAGCCATGATTCACTTCACTGTCAAGCACTGACACCGGACTTCACCTTCAGCCCGAGTGGCTGCAACCATCAACTCCACTTTTGAAAACAGCTGATGATCAGCTGATCATATATCCAGAGATATTTCTAAACTGAGTTCAGGGGTCCTTCAGTGTGTTGGCAGATGGGTTCTAACAGATGAAAATGAATAGAAAAACTATCACAGATTATAAAATACCTTGAACTTGCATTCCTGCTGTTTGTGGCTACAAGTTTCATTCCCAAAGTAGTTTTGCTAACACGTTTTAAAACTTGCCTGAGTACTAGGTGTTAGAAAGTCAGTTTCACTGCTGCAAATACTTTCCTATATGCAGTAAGTGGAATAAAATAAAGGAAATTCACATCCAATTGGGAACATCTTTTCATTAGAAGATCCAATTCCAAGTCTTTTTAAGATTCTCTTCCTCTGGTGAAGCCATAGAAAAAAGTTAAATGGCAATCATCTTGCACTCATCTTTAACTCCATCACTTTTGAGTTCTGGCTATTGCCAGACTTCCTGAAATCAGAAAGGATCTCATCAGCTCTGAGTTGAAATGAGTCTGTTCTTATAGAGAAGGTCAGCTGAGATGCTTTCACCATTCATCTCCGAATATCTATCCCAGAAACAAGAAGCAATGTATCTTCTCTGTCTTCACAGTTTTCTCTCCTGTAGGCCCGGCAAAAAACTTAAAAATAAAAAAAAAAAATTAAAAAAATTAAAAAAAAAATCAAGCTTATCAATGATCACCTGGATACATTGCAGAATTTGTATGATTAAGCAAACGCAGATGCAAATGCTAAGTTGCTGAACCACAGGATTTCTTATTGCAGCTCTCCCACTTCCATTATCAGCAGCTGAGTAACAGCTATGTGTTGTAATAATTGATTCAAGATGCAGGAGTTCTTAGTGGTTGAAGTCCCTTGTTGCACTCATATGAGAATGCTTCAAGTCTCAATGCTCTTCCTAAGACACTCATACCCCTAAAGCCCAGCCACCACAGTTTGGCATCTGTTTTATGTTGCTCATCTCTATTTTCCAGTCAACAGAGGGACACTTACCCTACCTTAATACAGGTACCTAAGGCAAAAGAGGGCTGTCAGTATCTGCAAGTAGCTCTGTGTCGTGGTTTAAGCTCAGTCGTAAATTAGAAAACAACGTAGCCTGCTCATTCCCCCCTACCTTTCCTCCCCAGCCCCCCACTCCTGGAGGGATGGGGAGGAGAATGGAAAGAATGTAACTCCCACGGGCTGAGATAAGAACAGTCCAGTAAC
>WYDI02023543.1:0-39078 GCA_009867235.2 Psittacus erithacus | reverse complement strand
AAGCTGTGAATGCTCCATCCCTGGCAGTGTTCAAGGCCAGGTTGGACAGAGCCTTGGGTGCCATGGTTTAGTGGGAGTTGTCCCTGCCCATGGCAGGGGGTTGGAACTGGATGATCTCAAGATCCTTGCCAACCCTAACTGTTCTATGATTCTATTATTGAAGATGGTAGAAAATGGCACAAAATCTCTCCCTGCCACATGGATGGGATCTCCATGAGAGCCAAACCAGTGCCTCTCTAGAGGAAGATGTGTCATTATAAAAGCTCCTGAGAGCGATGAAGAACCTTGTTTCACCATGATGCTAACTCCTGTGGTAACGGGTATTTTATTCCTGAGAATAGCTCTTCCCCTCTAAAGCTGAAAGGCACAAGTGAGAAGGCTCCAGGAAAGAACTAACGAAAGGAAAATGGTTGAGACCATTTCCTACTTAAATATTAAATGCCACAATAGGGCATATAACAGGTTGCTTCTGGCATGCTTATTCCTTATGCTTTGGGGAATGAATCACAGTACTCCAGTCATCACTAGATAAAAGGTGATCTCCTTGTCTTCCTCGTTGGCATATGTGAGGGGTTTATGTGTTTTTGAGCTTTTCACACCCTTGTGGCCTGTTTCTTCATCTTTACTTTCTGCAGCTCCCAGCTGAGATGTTTGCAGAGCCCTGTGACTGCTTTAGGAAGCAGTGGTGACAGGGTATTAACCCTGCTGACTGAGTCTGTACATGCTCAGCTCGGGGTGAGCTGCTGGAGAAGCAGCAGAGGATTCCAAGCCCTGCAGAGCTCCCTTCTTCCACTGCTCCCTCCCCCTTCCCTTCTCTCTTGCTCTCTCTTTAGGCAAGTGACAGAGAGGATAAAGAGCTCAAATTGAGTGGGTGGGAGACATGAGCCCTGTTTCCCTGTTCCTCATTTCAGTCTGTGCATGGAGCCTGGGGGAAGAATTTCATACAAGAACAAAATGGACCCTTTCAGCCCAATGAATCCACCCTGCCCCCTTCTCTGGGGCAAGAACAAATGTAAAGGGACAACTTTTCTCCTGCCTCATCCCACCTCCAGCAGCCCTTCCCTCCCGCTGCATTTAACACACAAAGAAGGCACCAGAAGCTGCACTAGGAACCAGACGATGGAAGGGTACAGCAAAGCTCATTGAAAGCTGTAACTGGCCCATGACTTTATAATGTCTCTTAAAATTCCCAAGAGTCATGAATCTGGGAAGGAATCATAAATGCTGCTTAGCCCTGTTCCCAAGGGAAGAAAAAGCTGTGGAGAAGAGGATGTTCAAATTGTCCCATTTGGATTATTTAAGGAAAAGGAGGGAATGATTGACTTAAGATCACCACCAAAACCCCAAAATCTTTCCTGTCTCTCACTGGGTGGCTTATCGATTCAAACTTGGGCAGGGTTTCTGGGGCTGCAGCCTCTTTTTGTGCTCCCCTATTTAACTATAAAGGGATAACCTCTTCACACGTTCAGCCTGCAGGCAGGAGCATTTGAAGTGGATGCCCTCCCCAGGTACGTCACCAAGAATGAAACCTGTTGTCTGACACCCCAGGGGGCTCCAGGTTTGCCACAGTTCCCTGACTCTCCACCATGGCAGCACTGATATTAGAGCAGATACTGAGATTAACACCACAGCAAGGATGTAGCTGACCTAGCCCCTAAGAGCAGCTCAAGCACTGCTTTCTTCTGCTAGGTGCAGAGCAGCCTGGGGATGCTGCAGAAGATGCAGGTGGAAACGCTGGTTGTGGTGGGGAAGCATCACAAGAACAGATTTGCTGTCAGGCTTCAAGATGCCTCCCGCTGGAATAAGCAGCTGTGATACAAAACTGGAGCGTGTTTGAGTGCAACTGAGATAGATAAATAAATAGAGGGGCTCTTCCTCCTGCATAAGGACTGGTTTCCTGTCCTGTCTCACACGCTCTTCTGCCTGTTGCTGTGTCTGAGTCGCAGACTTAACACAGTCATTTCAGCAGCATTACCTGCTCCCGGCGAGGAGCAGCTCTGTGTCTGGCATTTCCTGTATTTACTAGGAGCGTCTGGGGCTGTTCTGTGGCAGGTGGGGATCTGTGCTTGTTTTCCAAAGGGAAATGTGACTTCAGACTTGCACTTGACCTCTCGAATCATGCTTAGGAAGTAGCCTTGCTGTCTGGCATTGTCTCCAAATGCTTTGTGCTCTCTTCTGTCAGGTTCCTTGATTATTTAATTCACCTCTGGCATTTGTATTTCCTCTCAATGCCATAGCAAAGCCTTTTACAGAGATTATCACAACTCTTACACCAGTTTGTCCTATATCTAGCCCAGCTTTTCCCATCAAGGAAGCAGATGTGGTGTTTGGCAAGTGTGTCCTTCCTTCCGGTCTGTATTCAGTGTCACCAGGGGATGCTGAGCCAATTGCTGTATTTACTGCAGGTGTAAGGGCAATAAGGTTTCTAGAAAAGCTTACTGTAGATGGCAGTTCTCTTCTAGAAAGCAATAGCTGCATGCTGACAGGCTGGGTGTTTAACCCAACCAGGATCCATTCCTCAGTTTAGGCACCTCTCAGAAACAGGGAGCAAACATCCATGGAGTCAGAGATGGGACTGCACAGACAAGCAGCAAAACCACACAAGCATGGTTTGGTTTGGCTTTTTCCCCTCCCTATCCTTCGCCATTCTTTTGTGTTGTCTGATTCCAAGCTGAATGAAACTAGAGGCATCCCCATTCTCATTCTGCATGCATCTTGTAGCAAATATAACCCACAGGCTTTAAGATAGGCAGCCGTGGAAAATCCTGCCTCTGAATACGATGTGTGTCAGACAGGAATCATAACCAGGGAGAAAATAGGGTGCTGAGTGAGAATGATGCCACTAGTTCTATTCCAGCAGCCATTTGGCTACCAAATCCTGCTTTTTAGACAGAACAGGAAGTAAACACTTTCTAGAGCTAAGGGTGTCCTAGCACTATTCCTGATGCTGTCTAAATATGGTGTTAGCAGTTTTATGGGTGGGAGAGAAGAGACAAAGATGAGTCAGGGACCCTCCACTTATTAGGGAGTAATAATTTGGAATCCTTTCTCATATCATTAAACAGAGGAATTGCAGCAAAGGATCTACTTAATATTTTCTCCCTGTTACCAGCAGCCCTAGAGAGGCAGAAAAAATAGTGGCACATAGGAAAGGGCATTGAGATGTGGGAATAGCTGTGCTTGCTGCCACTCTGGTGTGAAATCTACCTGTCCCCCTCATTTTTGGGAGTAGCAAAAAGTGGTTGGGTTGTTGCACTGTCCCTTATGAACAGCCAGAAGCCCTAGAGCTTGTGTGAAGTGCTATGGGGTTGGAACTAGATGATCTTTAAGGTGCCTTCCAACTCCAACCATGCTATTAGTCACAGACCATGTGTACAACATCCCCCTTGCTTAGGCGCAAGCTTCTTTCCTTAGCACCTTGCACTGAGAGCATCTGCATTTAACATGCTGCTATATTTAATGCTGTGCTCTGGCGTGAGCTGCTCTGCTCCCTGCTGCGTCCCCTTGCCCTGGGAAGGGGCTGCTGGATCTGATGGGCTGATGTCTCACCCTGTAGCGCTCGATGAGTTTGAAGCCCACGACGTGCTGCAGCTTCCGAAGGCAGATGGGACACGGCTCCAGGGGCCGCAGCAGGGCTTCATCCAGGCTCAGCGCACCCTGCATGATGCACTGCAGCCAACGGCAGGTCCCCAGCCCCATCAGGTGGCAGATCTCGTGGCAGGTCACCTTCAGGAAAGCATAGATCACAGCAGTGCATGGTCAGTCCTGCTTGCTCTGCCGCCTCCTCTTCCTCCTTTGCTGCTCTACTTCCCCTGCTCCCTAACAGTCTAACTCACTTCTTGCTCAGCCCTGGCCATCCTCCAGCCTAGGTTTTTCTGAGGTAGAAGGGGAATATTCTCCCTTCTTCCCGAGTAGCCCCAAATCCTTGTCTGTATGGTGGAAAAGCACGGGTGGGTGTCCTTTTCAGAAGCAGCTATGGGAAGACCCTGTGGGTAGCATGTTGAGAGCTGTAGGGCAGTGCTGCTGTCACTCTTTTCCCCAAGGGCAGCATGGGTTTGGTTATTTCGTTGTTTTGCCTTGTTTTAAGGGGGAAAACAGTCCCACTGGGGTCTGAAAAGAGCAGCACAGTCCATGTGGGAAATCTGTAAGATGCTGTTGGCAGCCACAGATCTGGGTCTTTCCAAAGCAGACGCTCTTAACGTTTGTGCCAAAGCAAAAACTAAGCTGCAGTCTGCTGGCCAAGCATGACTGCGTTTGGAATTGGTGACTGTGGAAAGGCTGAGGGTGGGAGGGTTCCTCTCCTCCTCCCCTTGCCACCAAACATCATTTGAAACTGCTACAGGAAGAGACATCAGACTACAAAGCCCCAAGAGAAATGGCATTGAAGGTGTTGGTGTGGCTGCTCTGTGCGGGCCAGCTTTGGGAGAAACACTGGAAGCAGAGCTGGCATGAGGGAGGACAGCACTGGTGAAGAGGATGTGTTGGAGATGAATGGGGTTTAATGGCATCTACCTATATGGGCAAGCTAGGCTGGGGTGTTTTTCTCATCCATCTGTGCAAGCAGGTTTGGGAAGTTGTCCTCTCCCCTAATGGGTACCAATGCCTGAGGAAGACACAGCCACCCCTTCCCAGCCATCCATTAGTTAACACACAGCTCCACTAGATGATGCTGTGATTAACCTCCATGTACTGTGTCTGCAGCTACCATCCTTCTGCATGTGCATCATCTGACAAGCAAAATATGTGAGATTACACCCTGAGCTGGGCAGGGATTTTGTCTCACTGCTGCTCCATGACATAAGGTAAGTTCTGTAGCCTCACTATCCAGCTGGTACTATGGTTTGCTCCAGTGGCAAGAGGAGTAAGAGTTATCTATGCAGTGCACTAAAATACAGGTTCCTTAGGACTGTGTTAAGTGTGTGGACTTAGCTGTGATTGCCAGTGTGTTCCAGGAGCAGTCTCAAGCCTGCTTTGCTGGTCTGGGACATGGATTTTGCCCCGAGCATTTAACCCTACACAGGAAGAGATACGGGGTGCAGAGGCTGCAGACCCTACCTTACAGCACTGGACCATCTCCTGGGCGCTGAGTGTCCGCTCTCTGCTTTCCTTGCTGAGCTGGCACTGCTGTTCCCTCTGTGTCAGTGGGTTCCAGCTGCTGCAGCCAGCCTGGGGGAAATCCCCAGAGAACCTGGCAAAGCTGCAGACTCCCACCTCTGTGAAGAGAGATATGAGTTAGGCATCAGCTCCCTTATCTCTCCTTAGGTGGCATGGAAAGGTAGCGCAGGCCAGTTGAGCACATACGGTGTGGTAAGACACTTCCCAAGAGGTTTCTAACACCTCAGTTACTTTGACTGGATCAGGAGCCCCAACTCTTCTACTTTTAAATTGGGAAAACCTAGTTCACCTTATCAGGAAGTGAATAAAATGTTAAGGTTTGGCTGTTGTAAGGGAAGCTGTTTGGTACAGTGCTGCCTTCTCTGCATGCTGTCCTAGGATATCATGGGACACCAAACCCACCTTGTCCTGGCAGGAATTTGCTGAATGTGAAGCTCCAGGTCTCACATGGGTAAAGGTCCAGCAGAGTGAGTCCAAGAACACACAGGGCATCCATAGGCTTGTTGTTCTTCAGGAAATTCAGGATCCCATCTGGACAAATACAAGAGAGATGTTTGTTAAAATGAAGCATCCCTTGAAAGCATGCTAGAGCTAAAGTTCCTGCTGTTCATGGGGAGGAGGATGTAATCCAAGCCACAAATAGGCAGAGCTGCTGGATTCAGCATCTTGGATCAAGAAGTATGGCTGTGTAGATCCATCCCCTCAAACTGGAGTATGAGCAGACCTGACTTTGAAAGTGGTGCTGAGCACAGAGCTAAGGCAAAGCCACAGTGAATTCAGAACTAACCCATGGAAATAAGCACCTGGAAGCAGAAGAATTTCCCTGCAGGGATTTCAGACCTGAGCTGGGGCAGCCACATTGGTGCAGCACTGGGTTTGTGCTGCCCCTGGTACCTGCAAAGAGCTGGTTCCAGCCGGATGTTTGTGCAGGAGTTTGGCAGCTCACAAGCCCCTGTCCCTGGAGAGCTGTGTGACACTTGAACCCACAGTTCCCATCATGAAAGGCCGGTGAGTTCCCCCCTGCACCACCCAACCACACAATTTACTTTGGCTCTGGACAAGAGATGGGAGAACTCGGAATACACCAAATCAGCAGTGTCTTTTCATGGAGCTGATGTGATCACTTTGTAGAGCTGGACCTAAGCATGATAGCACTGAGAAATACAAAGAGCAGGGGAAAATATGATGGAAGCCAATTTGGGTTTTATTCCTGTTTCCAGCCTCAAAGTTCTGGGTTTTCCATGGGAACAGGATTCCACCCTTTTCACTCCCTTCCTCATCCCCTCCCTGCTCAGGCAATGAAGGGCTATTTCAGGCACTTCCTAAGGGAGGGTTCGTGCTCCTGTGCCAATCTGATGTCTCTATGGGCTCCCTGTTCCCAGGTCCTTACCTGCATGAAGCTGCACCCTGTCTGAGTCCTGGCTGTGGCGGTAGCAGCAGTGAATGGAAGAGATGGGAATGGAGGGAAGGCACTTCACACGGAGACCCAGGAAGAAAGACTCAACGCAGCTCTGGAGGGAATCCAACAGCGAGAGCCCAGCAGGCCCTTCAATTAAGTCTAAGTGAAGAGAAACTCTATTATCAGCTCCTTAAAGCCAGGGTGAACCATAGGGCTTGAAGGGGTTTTGAGGGGCTGGCTGCAGCAATGGAGGAAGAGCAAAGATGGTTCATTCTCAAGTTAGCTGTCTACTCTGGGAGGTGATGGGTGTCCCTAGGTGGTTATACAGACATGGAGGAGAAGAGGGGGTTCTGTCTGAGAGGTGGCTTGAGGCATTAATTCACTCTCTCATTAGGAAGGTCGTCTCCTATTTAAGTTGTGCAGAAAGATTAACAGGCGGCTGATTTTTAGTGGACCATCAAGGATGAAGCTCTAGAAATTGTTTTATCCAGCACTGTTTTACATATAGATGTATATGGATAGCAAATCTCACCCAGGAGCACCAGGGTAGGTCTGTCATCATAGTTTGTGACTCTGGACTGGGAGCATGTCACAGCCTTTGGTATTACACTTATCTTTGCTATGGCAATTGCATCTTGCATCCTTCGAGGAGGGTGCCAGTAACATTCAGCATCACCCTCCTCCCTCCTGTATTTTCCCAGTGCCGATGCCCACCTTACCTATAGGCTGCAGGTAAATGTGCTTCCGATAGAAGTTCTGCTTCCTCCTCAGCATGGCATGATAGAACGTCTCAAAGTCCTCAGGCGCATCGGGGTGGCTGAGGAGCCAGTCGAAAGCCGTCCGGATGAGCAGCGTGCAGAAGAGCGTCCTCTGCGGGTTGTAGGCTTCAGAGAGGAACAGCTTCTCCGCCCTGGAGAAAGCCTTGGCATAGAGCTCCTGCAGGGCTGGGTTGGTGGAGATCAGCGCATCCTTCAGAGCCCGGGGCCCGAAGCTGAATTCCTGAGCGTGCTTGCACTGCAGCATTGCGGAGGGACCCACCGGCTGCGGCACTGCCTGCAGGAGGGGATGCATCAGCACATGGCTGGGACCTGGAAACCTTTTCCCCCTTTGCTCTCCAAGCAGTTTGCCCCAAGATCCCAGCTGTAAGGTTTGAGTGGGAGCTCATAAATGCTATACACAGGGCTGGCCTGGAGCTCTGTGCTCTTACCTGACTTGCTGTTGCAGGGCGCTCTCCATCTGTGTGTATGTCACTGTTTTATGGACAATGTACCAGTAGATGGTGCTCAAGAATGCATAGCCCCCGTATTGCTGCCAGATGTCTGCGATAAAGCAGTTTGATGTATATTTTTTTTCTGGTGCTTTATCCTGAAGTCCCAATAACAGGAAAATGCCTCTCTGTGTGTGCAACTGTCTGCACTGGCCCTCGTATGATGTCAACAGGTGGTGCTCCTCTTTTATTGGGCTAAACCACACTCTTTGGGGCTCTCAAAGGTGTAAATCCATGACAGGAAAGAAGTAGATCTTGGTCTCTATCCATCCATCCATCCATCTATCTACCCGTCTATCCTAGCTATCCATCTAATCTACCTATCAGAAGACTAAGCAACACACGTGAAAGCAGTAGTTCAGTGCTGACAATTTCCTCTAATAGCTTTTAATCCCCAATCTCAAGTATGGATCAGGATATCTGCCAGCTCCCTGTGCTGTTTTCAGGCTGCAGGATGTAAGAGGGTTTGCCCATCTTGATTCACAGGTGGGATGTGGTGTGAGACAAGTGTTTGCTGGTGCCGCATCTCTAGCAAGATATGTACGGGCCCCATTGCCATCACATCATCTCATGGAAACTTCATGTCACACCATGTTAGCATCAAGGATGCTGGTGATGATGTGAAGGGGTAAATAAAGAGCAAACAAGAGCCTGCAGCAGAAAGAAATTAATTCAGAGCATCCCAGCAGTATCCTCCCCAGCATCCTTTCTAGGGCCAGCGTTTTCCAAAGCTGCTGAAGCCAAGCCCTTATTTCCTATTGCAGCTTATTCACATAAGGAGACGTCTTTGGGAAAAGGGAAGAAAAAGAGGAAACAAGTCCCCTATGGCTGGATTTTTCCAAAGACAGTCATTTTCTGTAAGGAGATCAAAGTAGAATTAGTGTATTCTGGAGCAGTACTTTGGGCAAAGCTGCCTACTACAGACAAGTGCTCCACCTGTATACAGCAGAATGAAAAGTACATGGGTATTTTGTATATATGCACAAAGATGCGGGCTTTCTAGGAGTGTTTTCTTCTATTAGGTGAGTTAATACTAAACTAAAAGAAACCCGACAAGCCTTCTGTGTGCATAAGCAAATGTATCAGCTGCTGGCCACCCCCATTATAACAGCATCATTCAATCACAGAAAAGAGGTGAAATGCTTTTAGGAGGAGCTGGTTAAGGCTATAATTTAGGTACGTCTGCAGCCTGGCTCTGTCACGTAAGTGACATTCAGTGGTACCCAGCAACAGCAATATAACAGGAAAATTCAGTGCTTAAAAAACAATACCAACATGAGCCAAAGCCTTTCCTCAGTTACACAGAGAAGGCTCCGGTGGTTTGCGCTGTAAGAGAAAGGTGGCAGCCCATTAAAATCAACACTGAATCTCTTTACATCTAACCCTTGGGAAGGTATGTGCCCGGATAAGCAGTGCTTAAGAAAAGACTTGCTTTGTATGATCTTTTTTGGCACTAAGGGTATGCAGCCTGGGAGAGGGATAAGAAAGCAGTTTATTTGTGCAAGCCTTGTATTACGCTAGTGTTATGTATTACACTAGTGTTATGTATTACACTAGTGTTAAAGACTGACAGCAGTCACACAGTGGGATGTGAAGTGGTACAAGGGACCTAATCTATGAATGTTTAAATGAAATAAATATTAATTAAATACAAATATGAGTATTAAATACTAATTAAATATAAATATATCAATTAATGAAATAAAACAGGATGCTTTCTCAGCCACCTCTTCTTACTGCCCAAAAAAATGCCCAAATTGCTTCTTATGGCTCTTCTGGGTAGCAACAAGAGTTTGTGTGAGGTTGTTTTGCACTTTGTCACCTCAATCTCTACACTTCTGACTCGCTCCCAGGTTTGTGAGGGTGAAGCGAGAGCCTGACATCGCCAGCTCATCAGGAGTTTTGCTTTGGGTTAAGGCGAAGAGTTGTGTTTTCCTGCGGTCAAGATTGCGCTTGTTCTGCACAAACTTCACGTACAAGCATCATTTTTCTGCTCATGTGCAGCGCTTTCACTGGGGCACTCTTACTGATGCTAAAATCACTGAGGAATTGATCCAGCGAGCTACTGAGTGCCTGTTGCTCCCAGGGAAACCAAGGAGAGACTTTGTACTTGGCCGAGGTTGAGAGTGATCTTGTCAAAGAGGGGTTCTGAGAAGCACGAGCCGCTTTCATTAGCACTTCCTGGCAACAAATGGAGTGTGGGTCTGCGGGAGGAGGAGCTGGGTACAGAATGAATGGGTTTTTCTCTTTTAAATGAGGAGCAGCAGAGAGTGGATGTATGCAACAGGAAATACAATGAGCTCACAGTCTTTTAGTGTGCGTTCCCCCAGGCTCTCGTGGGGTATAGAGCAAACCCAAAGCTATGGGATATACATTGTTTCCTAAGGCTTCCTAAAAGGGGACATTCACCCAGCTCCAGACATTCCCAGCTAGGACCAAGGGTGTTTTGTGATGTTCATCATCATGTCCATCATGTCTGTGATTTGTGTGGTTTGAAAGCTCAAGCACAGGAATTTGCTTGCAATGCATGGTCTGGAGTGACACATGCCCTCTTCTCCTGGAGAGCTTGGGTTTGCTTCCCACAGAATAGCAGCATCCCAATACCCTCTCCAAATCCAACACAACTATTTCTCCTTAACAAGCCTTTCTGAAATACTGCACTGGGGAAAAATGAATGCTTTAGGAAACTGTAATGGACAACGTCAGCAGTTTAAAAGAGAAGCTGTTTTACAACACTATCTATAGTAGATATTTTGTGTGCTTGATCTAATACATGAATATAGTGATTCATTAACTGAAGTAGTGCAAAAAGGCCTTGCATTTTTAGCTGTTGTGTCGAGGGTCCCCTGTGTAGTTCCCCGATGATTCAGGAGGCAATGACACTTCAGCTTGGATGTTGTTTTATCACTCAGTTTTAGGTGTCACAGTGGTGGTGAAGAAGTGGCAGCACCGATGCATCCTGCTCCCCATCAGGAATGTAAGAAGGAGATATCATGTCTGTGTGGTATGAAACATGAGCTCGTGCCCTGCTGGCACCCTCCTGGTCCTTATCAGGGTAGGGAAGGAGCCAGCCTAGATCAGACATCCTTCTCTTTTCTGTTATTCATCTCTTTCGTATCATTCATCATCACATCCGTGCAGTGCAGTGGAGATACCCCAAGGTTTTGGCACTCAACTCCTTGTCCGCTGTCAGGAACAGCCTTTGCCAGTGATCATGTTGTATGGTGGCTTTTCTGCTTGTGGTGCACGGATGAGGCAGGAGCTCTGAGGACAACATGTGCCATACGTCCGGCTTTTGGTCCCATACTGAGGCTTCAGATCAGGTTGGGTGTATTACACAAATCTTTTTACTATGGAATTTGATGCATTTTTTTCATGGTGGGTGTTTTCACAAGAAGTGCCCCCAAAATCCCACCTCAGCACATGACAGCAGAGCAGCAATATACTCCTTTCTTATAGTAACCTGTAAATGTGCTTTACATGCAATTCAGGTTCCTCATAAATTATTCTCTTTGCAAATCAGGCACCTATAAATTATTCTCAGTAATTGAAAATTGCCTATGAATTATTCTTTTTGTAATTCACAGATATGTCATTTATTCTCTATTCTGTTACACTGCATAGGTCTGCCTGGGGCTGACACTAACTGTGTAATTCTCAAAAGCCAAGGCAGTATCATGGAATGCAAGGACATTCTGACAAGGCACAAATGGTTTTGTGTGAGGGATCTGTGTTGTACAGGTCCAGAGAAGGGCACTCCATAGATAATGGATTTAATTGGTGGTGTCTGGAATTGGGCTCTAGCACTGTACCGGTTGTGTGTGTATAGGTGTGTATATATATATATATACACACACTAAGCTGGTCATTCTCAAGTTATTCTTTATAAGTCAAATGGAATTGTAAGTCATTTCTAACTCTGTCTCATATAAACTGCAGGCTGCGGATGTGCAGGAGACTCATTCCCTTTCCCTCCCAGCTCTTGAGGATTATTTAGAGGCAGACTCACTTAATTGGGCTCTTCGGATGTCAGAGGGGCATGAGCAAAGCCTCTTAAAACTGATGAATTGCCCATGTTAGGTGCTGTGCTGTAAACAAGCCGTGATAGTGCAGAGCCAGGCAGCAGAAAAGCCCAGAGCAAACATAACAAGCGTTAAGTAATTATCAACACAAGTTCTAGTTGCTTAATAGCTCTTTTCCTGAGCTTTGCAGTTGGTGGCTGCTGCTGCTGCTCTAGGACCAGTCTCCATCCCAGCATCACACAGTTGACAGCATGAAAGCGATTTCCTCAGTTTACTTGTTGACATGTATAGAATGTATAGAATAGGATTTGGGTGATGTGGCCCAGTGTGAGGTGTCCCTGCCCGTGGCAGGGGGTTGGAACTGGATGATCTTAAGGTCCTTTCCAACCTGAACCATTCCATGATTCTATGATAGAGATTTCTTCCTGACTGAGAAGCTATACTCTCAGTGGGTAAACAAGTCCAGTGGGATGGGATGAAGAGAGGACACTGATGTGTGAGAGCATTTAACTCTGCTCTGCTCATCCCTATACCTGTACCCACAGGAAACTGTTGCATCTTCCATCCACTTCACATCAAATGGCCACAAAACACTGCGTCAGATCTGTATGTGTTCCAGACCAGAACGTTAGATGACACTTGGAGTCATGCATCACCAGATCTCAATAATATTTATGTGTAATGTCTCTGGAATATGTCTGTGGCTCAGGAAAAGATGCTTTGTGTGGTGTCTTTCAAAAAGTATCATTCCTTGTGTGGTGTGGAAACCTTCAGGGATTCTCATATGCATTTACTGGGAGGAGAATATACCTGTCCTACTGGAACTGTGACTGGTATGTTACTGCTGCAAGGCTCGGTCCTGGACGTTTGCCCTCACATGGATCATCCTCATTAATTTACTCAGACAGTTGGACAAGTCAGATGGACAACTCCTATGAAGGATGGTTTGCAGGATTGTAAAGGTCATTAAATACCTAAGATGGAGACGGGTGCTTCCATCTGTCCTTATTTAAGAGCACCAACCCATCCGCTTTCCCCTTGGTTTTGTTTTGCGTTCAAGCCTGCCTGCTTCCATACACTTCATTTGAATATGTATTAACGGCATGCATTATCCCCAGTTTCAGTCTTCTGCTCTAAGGGTTTTATTTATTCTATGCTCATACATAATGCTACCTGGGTTTTTTCATGCCTTCTATTTGAGGCTCTCTAAGTGTCACACAAACATTCATTAACTTCTCCAGAAAGTAAGCTGCCAGCATATGCCTGTCCCCCTCCTCCCCCTCATCACCCATTTATTCATCATTTTCCGTGCCTTCTCTGTTTATCTTAGTCTGTTTAAACTCTTGTGATGCTTCTCCCATGCACATGTGCAATGAAGGGCTGGCTGCTTTTTTCTTCCCTCGCTTTTTACATGAAACAAACCTTTACAACCTACTACCTGGTTGCTGTGCATTCGCTAACCAAAGACCCAAAAGCACAGAGCATCACCGCTCAGAGCTGTACAACCACCCCAGAGCTGCAGAGATCCCCGAGCTCTGCTCACCCTCAGCTCCAGGCACTTTGCTCTTCATCATACTTGTCTAGACAGACTAAATGCTTTCTGTGAGACAGCCCCACTGCTAGCCAGGAAAGAGGCTGCATTTTCCATACAGATGAATACCGGAGCAGGTATGGCTCTGGTTAGATACTCCCTTGAGCGCAGGCATTATAAAAGTGGTTCATCATGCAGCATAAATGCACCGTAATGCTGTGCCCCTTCCCAGGAAATCAATGGTGCTGCCAGCTTCGGAGATGGTTATGGGCATCTTACAGCCAAGGCAAGGGAAGGGGGTTCCAAGGCTGTGCTGCAGCCGAGGAGCCACAGAACCGGGGGGCAAGGACAGACCCCAAACCGTGGCTCTCTCCGTGGCTGGGTGTGCCCGAAGCACCAGGCAGTGCTGCCGGGCCAAGGCTAAGGGGGCATGGTACTGGAAACGCTCCTGGGACACCTGAGCCCTCCCGGGCCCGCTGATACAGAAAAGGGCCGGTTGATGCTGATCCCTGGGGCGGGAATGCTGCGGGAGGGTGTGTAGGGATGGACCAAGTCCCCCTCAGCACCGCGGGGCAGGACTGCCAGAGCTCACCCCGCGGGAGCGTGCACCGAAGACGGCCCCGGCTCCGAGGGCACGATCAGGCGTGGGGTGGTGGATGCCCCCAGCGCTGCCTCCAGCAGCCCGGCGGAAGGGGATGTCCTAAGCATGACCCGCAATCACCGGGGGAGATGCCCCGGGCACGGCCACCATCACCGCGGAGCGATGCCCATCGCGGCGGGAGATGCCCCGGGCACGGCCACCATCACCGCGGAGCGATGCCCATCGCAGCGGGAGATGCCCCGAGCCCGCTCTCCCCGCTGCATCCCGGAGTTGACCGAACCCCGCATCCCGCCGTGACGCGTTGTATCCCCCGTTTTACTTCCTCCCCAATAAGGGCGACCCCGATCCCCACCCGCACTTCCCGAGCCGCCCGGGGCCGGCAAGGACTCACCGCCCGCCGTGCCGGGGCTGCGAAGGCCGGGGAGATGCGGCAGGGCCGGGGCAGCGGGAGCGGGACTGGCGAGGCGGAGCGGAGCCCGGCGGCGGCGGCGGCGGCGGCAGGAGGAGCAGCCGCAGCAGGAGCAGGAGGAGGAGGAGGAGGAGGAAGAACCAGGGGGAGCAAACGGGGGCTCGGCCCCGGAGCCCGCGGGATTCGCGGAGCGGCTGCCGAGAGCCGCCTCCTGCCGGTGCGCGGGGCAACCGCTGGGGGCGCCCTCGGGGCGGGACTGCCAGGGAGGGGGGGGCCGGGTTTGTAGGACAAGGGGAGGGCGCCCCCAGCCGCCGGAGGGGCTTCTTGCAGGCAGGGGCTGTGGGGACCGGGGTTGGGGATGCTGGGGCACGGAGGCGCTGGGTTTGGGGATGCTGAAGTGCTGGGTGCTGAGGTTGAGGGATGCGGGGATGCTGGGGCACTGAGGTGATGGGTTTGGGGATGCTGAAGTGCTGGGTGCTGAGGTTGAGGGATGCAGGGATGCTGGGGCACTGAGGTGATGGGTTTGGGGATGCTGAAGTGCTGGGGTGCTGAGGTTGAGGGATGCTGGGCTGCTGGGGTTAGAGGGCCTGGGTACTGGGGCTGGGGTACTGGTGTTGGGGGATACAGGGATGGTGGGGTTGGGGGTACTGGGGCGCTGGCACACTGGGATTGGGGGTGCTGAGGTACTGGGGTGCTAGGGTACCAGGGTGCTGGGGTTAGGGGTGCTGGGGTTGGGGGATACTGGGATGCTGGGATTGGGAGTATTGGGGTGCTGGTGTTGGGGGATACTGGGATGCTGGGGTTGGGTGTGCTGAGGTATGGGGGTACTGGGGCTGAGCGATACTGGGATGCTGGGACACTGGAGTACTGGGTTTGGAAGTGCTGGCATGCTGGGGTACTGGGGTTGGGGATGCTGGAGTATTGAGGTACTGAAGTGCTGGGGTGCTTGGGAGGTCTCCCAGGCTGGAGCCTGTGAGAGAGGAGCAAGAGGGAACCAGACCTCATCTGAGGAAGCGTGTTCCCGAATGAGCCTGAGGCTGGGTGACAGACAGCGCTGCAGGGGCTGAGCGCCCTTTAATCTCTGCTCTCAGTAAGAGATGAATGAGGGAGCGAACGGGTGTCTGGAGATGATGCTTCACTCAGTATGTCTCTCCCACATGACCTGGGTGCATTTCTGCATCCCACGATGTCCTTTAATTTGGGACTATTATCTCTTGGAAAGGTTAATTACGTTAGAGGAGTGGATCTCCATTCCCATGTCTTCATGGCTTTATTTATTCTGGCTTTCATGTTTTGATCCCTTCAGTGCTTTGATCCCTCATTCCTGGCATCCTGAGATGGAAGGAAAAGGGAATACCCAGGCTGAGACCCAAGTGTGTCCCTGAGTGACATACATAAACCTGAAATGAGGGGGAAAAATACATCTTACAGCCTCCGGATCTGTAGTGGTCCTGGCAACCCAGCACAACCCAGCCTTTCAAGGGCAGAAATGTCCTGCCAGGACCGATGTGGCCACAGAAGCGGACAGTGACCGTGCGCTGTGCTGCAGGGTTAGCAGGCACCAGCTCAGACCACGGCTGCGTGCTGTAGGCTGCCATCCCTGGGACCTGCGTTGCTTTTAAGGCACCGACAGCAGCTCCAGTGAGAAATTGCGCTAATTTGCTGCTATCATAATCAGGCCAAGAGGGGAAGCAGCAGCTCCTCTTTGCAGTGGGTGCTCACAAAGCCGCTCTGTGGGAAACCTGCCTGAGATTTACCATGTGGGGAGGGCAGGAGGGAGTCCTAAGGCGTTGCAATAGCATCATCTTCCACTCCAGCTGATACCCCAAGCACAGGAGTTGCCCTCTGTGCTGGTTTAATTAGTTGCTGCTTGTAATTAGAGTTTATTTGTATTAATTAGCTTAAATTATCTATTTGTGAGCTGCTCGCAGTGCACTGTCAACATGTTCAGAGGTGTACATGCCTCAAAGAGTCAGCTTCTGCCCTAAGGAAGCCCCAAGCTAAAACCAGACAAACTGTCCCAATACAGTGTGCTCCAAAAGTGCTTTTTTATCCCCTAAGAAACCTGTTGCATTTAAACTTGATAAATACTTGGCTTTGCTGCCCCACCACTGACTGACAAGTAAACAGGTAAAAATTAACCCTATTTAATAACAGGGTGTTGTTATTAAATAATAATGATGCCACATTTATCCTGGGCAGAAGCAGGAGGTGGGTACCGCTTTGGGTACTGCTTGCATAGGAGAGCTTGCAGTGGGGGAGATGGAGAGCAGGGACAGAGCAAGAGATGAGGGAACAGCCACAGGGTCCTTTTAGGAAACAAGTGGCTTTATTAAGCGAAGTTCAGTACAACAGGGAGGGGAAAAGGGAGGAGGAGATGGCCTAAATCAGATGAGAAGTTAGAGAGGGCAGACGTGCAGTGCATCGCAGGGAGCTTGGTTTAAGGCTGCGCTCAGCGTTAGCCCAGCTGTGATTAAAGCTGCTCGCAGCAGAGACGTGATGCTCACCACAAGTGGCCTTTATCTGCAGCAAGCAGCAGCAATCATTATTCTGCTTCCAAACTCCATCGGTTATGCCAAGTAGCATTTCCCAAGGAGGCCACAATCTGTTGCCTCTGTGTAGAGGGATGTAAAATACAGAGGCACGTGCCTTGAGTAGGTGAGTGCAGGAATCTTCATGGAGCAGCGCATCCTCAGGGGGAAGCATAATGGAAAAATCCCCAAACTGATGCCTAAGACAGGAACTTGAGCAACTGTAGTTGTTGACAGAGATGCATAAATAGCTGCACAAAGAGAAAAGGCAGGTATCCAAGAGCTGTTTAAGCCAGAGAGGAGAGACGTGGCTCAAACCCACAGCTGCAGGCTGAAGCCAGACCAATTGAGATGAGAAAATAGGCGTTAATTTTATCAGAATGAAGTTGATTAGCTGCTGGAACAAATGACTGGAGAAAGGGAAAGTCTCTCCATATGGCAGCGTTTACTAATCAAGATGCCCTTCTATAAGATGGGCTTCAGCCAAGCACCAGTTCCTGGGTTCAATGAGCAGGGATGGTATAAAATGGTAGTGGCTCTGAGAAGATGAAGAAGTGACTTTGTGGTTCCACCTGGCCTTCAGGTAATGAGCTGAAGACTGTGCTCTTAACGTGTATTTCTAAATCACACCTGAATAGCTGTGATGGTGCTTATGGGGTTGTCCCCTTCTAAATAGCAGCTGGAGAAGGGTGGCCAGAGGATTGGCCGGACCCAGCCTATCTGCCTGGTTTTCTGCCCTGTCCTGGCAGCCCCACTGGGCTATTGGTGTGTGTGGGACTGATGGTACAGGCCTGGGTTGGGTCTGTTTGCATTTGTCACCCCTGGTTGACATGAGGATGCTGGAAGCCCAACTGGAGGGAGGTGATGCCCAGCCAGCATCAGTCAGTTATCCCAAGCTGACAAAGAGCGAGTGCTGAGATGGTGGTCAGGGCCTTTTTGGTGTGACTGCAAACCATTTCCCTTCTGACTCCCTATGTCTTTCCCAGCCTTGCTTGCCCTTTTGGTTTGACCCAGAGTTTCTGCAGGGGCTCTCTCCCACTGGGATTACACGTGGAATGTTTGTGCAGTTACTTCTCAGGGAGCAAATGGCTCACTGAAGGTGTGAAATGTTCCCCTGTTGTTGTGACTGTTCCAAAGTCAGAGTGGCATTTCTGCATCCTTGTCATTTTGAGGCTGTTTTGAAGGGGCCAGGGTGCCTCTTAGTTCCAGTTGGTGCTGCCATCGCAGAGTGCCAATGCACATGAGCAAACGTTCCTGAAGTTTGGATGTTAGTGGCAGTCGAGGGCAAGCAATGTGGGTTCAGCTCTTGTTCCCTCTCTGCTAGTCAACCACAAAGCACTGACATACATCTGGTCAGCGCTGTAGAACTACTGGCAGCTACTTGGTCCTAATGCAATTGCAGTCACAGGTGGGCAAGGAGCTGTGTCACCTCTGGATTGTGCTGTGCACAAGGAGGAGAATTAGGGAATGCACAAAGGAAGAATCCAGCCTCATGCTGCTGCTTCTATGAAAATGAGGCGGCTGCAAAACTTGCTGGGAGGAACAGGCACAAAAGCCAAAGGGGGAGGTGTTAATGGTCATGGAGAGGAAGAGGAGAAACAGGACTGACTGGCTGGCAGTGATTGAGTTACCACCCTAAGAGTTACTGCGAGGCTGTAGCAGGGATCTGTCTCACTCCCTTTGCAAGCTGAAGAGCTGGTGGTGCTTCTTTTGGGCGAAGGATCTAAAGCAGGAGATGAGGGATTATTAAAGCAGGATTTCACCTTGAACAGGAGAGTCTGAGGGACTGCATCCGACAAGACTACAGGAGCTTTGTGCTTCCTCATTGAAACCGGTTGGTTTGGCCCCTCTGTACATCAGAGAGTGTGAAAGGGAGATGAGATGTTCCTTGTCTCTTCCATCTGATACACTAAAAATGCAGCGTATTGTGCTGGTGCTGTGGAAAGGCCCCTCCTGTGCCCAGCTGCTGCCCTGGGCACAGCCCAAGCCATCTCTATGCGCCAGGACATGCGCTGTGATGCTGCCTTGCACCCTATCCATCTCCCTTCCATATGGATAAGCCTCATGAAGGCATGGATGAATAGAAATGTGTGTGTGGTGTCCTGGTTTTCCTGTGAATCCCTTGATAAATCCAAGTGATGCAGCTCGGATGGGCGGCAGTGAGGGACAGAGTCCTTCCCTCAGTAGAAGGTGGTAGAAAGCAGCAGGCACCTTCTTGTAGGTAATGGAGTGGGGGCATTAGTGTCCCTAAAGCAATGCTCATGCTCTGTCTGGAAATGAGCTGGACCAGCCAAATTGTCCCTCTCTGTTGTGTCTTGGCACAGTCCGGACTCTATTGGCAGGCTTGGGGAGAAACATTAATGAAAACAAGTGTTTGGCTGGAGTTACTGTAGTGCCACAGACTTGGAGAAACAAGGAAAAAGAGCCCAGCCCTCCTTTGATTAGTGAGGGCAATCTGGTGCTGCAAGCTGATGCTGGAGGGAAAGAGAAGAGAGAAGAAAAAGAGAACAGCAGTGGAAAGGAGATGAAAACACTGGGCAGAAGATCTGCAGCAGAAGGAAGTGAAAGGGAGCCATTTATTTGCAGATAAGATGCTAGATTGTGCTTTCATGTGCATCCTGAACAGCTTCTGATGCTATGGGTTTATACAGAGTTAAGACTTTACTGGCATTAGAGACTCCTGAGAAGAGGTTGTCAACCCATAGATCTAGGCAGTAGCTGGTCCAAATCTATCCTGTGCCAATCTAAGGAAGACTTATTCCATCCCAAGCTGTACCTGTATGAAGGGTCTTCTTCCCTCTTCACCATTGATTTCATGTTTAAAAACTCTCTGTAGGAAGTCAGTGTGGATGCTTCATGATTCATTCCCATGAGGAATGAATTTCAGGTCCCCATATGGTCACAGAGGCAGAACAGGGAGCAGATATGTATTTTTACAGCAAGGAGAATGAGACTTCAGTGTACAAACCTGGCCTGGCATTTGGGGAGTATACAGTCATTCGCCCTTTTATTGTCACAATTGCTTCCTCTTGGCTCCTGATTAGGCTTTAGGAACAACGAGGAAGGAGGCTGCTGCTGAGCAATCCATCCCAGGATTTAAACCCAGTCTGTGTGGTCTGTGTGTTCCCTTCGATTCAGCAGAGTCCACTTACTGAGGCCAACAGAAATAGCATCTGGCTTCCTGGTTTCAGAGGAGGTGCTAAGTAGGACATAGTTAAATTTGGGAGTATTAGTAAGGGGAAAAAGGGTAACTGTTTGTTTGAAGTGCTTTGGCTGGATAATAGATCTTTGGGCAGAGGACTGCAAAGAGCTGCCCTTTGTAGAGGGCTAGAGGACAAGGTGCTTGCAGTAAGGGAACTGTCTCTGACGCGATGAATTATTGGGCAGAAGTGGGTATTTGGGAGCATTTCAAGCTTCTGTCCATGCAGCTCCTCCTGGCACCCAGCCCTGCAGTGTTTCAGCCCAAGGGGCACCTTGCTGAAATACTGCATGGCTGTTCAGCAACCAGCAAAGTGCTGGGTCATGTCCTACAGGGACACCCTGGTGTGTGGGAGTTTGAGGATGGCTGTGTGATGGTGCAGGTGGAAGGGTTCTTCCTGGTGCCATCCCTGTTTTAAGGTTTATCAGTGCTCCCTCAGATACATCAAGTTTCACAGAGGCTGGAGATACACCTTTATAGGAGATACATCTCTATAGACAAATGTACTCCATGGAGAAAGATGGAAGTCTGAATGAGAGGCAAAGCCCCACAATGAGCTGTCTGTAATTAAAGAGCTGCAGTGAGATGAAATAAGAGATGGAGAAGAGAGATAGCTGGAAGTGCTGAAGAACAGAAGTGCTTTCAAGTGTGTTACTGCAGGGATAACAGGAGAATTCACCAGCAGCCTGATACTGTCCTTGTGCTGTCCTTCACCAGGTGACACACACTGTACAGCCTGGTGGACACCATCGCTGACCCAGAAAACCTCCAAATGCTGACAGAGGTGTGAGCACTAAGCTCAGTTTAGCCATAAGAGCTTTAAGTCAGAGCTAATATCCGTGTCTTGGCCTGATGCATGCTGTGATCTTGTTTTATTTTCGCTTGTGAGTAGACTACAGCCCACTTTGCTCTGGGGTAGGTGATGAGCCACTTGTGCCCAGTGATGCTATGAAGGTGGCGAAGGGCCAAGTGCTGTCATTGGAAACCGGCTGTGAATTAATACACGGTGTGTGATTAATGTGCTTTTTAAATGCATTCATGTCCTGTCGCACTGGCTGCTGCTCTTGTCACATTTGGTATTCTCAGAACACTTATTAGCCTTACAGATCCCTTGATTATTGCTTTCTCTTTAATAATTAAGCCATGAAACTCAGCATGGTGCAGCTTATGTGGTATTAATTCATGGCTGGCGTATTCTGCCTGTGCCCTAGGATAAGGCTAAATGCTGGCAGCTGGATTGCTCTCTGCACAGTTGCTATTCTGAAATGTTTTAATGTGATTATAACAATCACATCCTGTGTGCATATGGGCAACTCGGGACCACAAACAGTAGTGAGATGTGGTTTGATGTCCCTAGGAGCAGGATATGCCTCTGGCAGTGCTGTGAGATGGGGTTTCCTCCTGCCCCAGGCGCTGGCTGATGCTCTCCAGGTCGGTGCTATTAACTCTGCTTTGGTGCTAATGCAGCCCTGCATGCTCTCCACTCCCTGCTCATCCTTCTTGGGACATGCCTGTGAAAATGTGAGTCTTGTGAGTTCTGTTTCACTCCTTTTTGCTCTGGCTTTTCTTCATATGAGGTTTCAGCTGAACCCAGGATTTCATGTGGGGCTGCAGCTCCATGTCCACTGTCTGTCCACAGCAGCAGAAATGGCTGTTTGGATAGTTTTCCTCCCAGCTGGTTGCTCCTGCCCCCCTGTTTAACAGTGTGGGGAGCTAAACAGGGAACAAAGATACCATAAACCACGTCTGTTCTACTTAGCTTCCTGTTTTCTGTCTCTGGGGAATTAGCTGTAGGAATGACAGTGCTGAAGGAGCTGGAGCTCAGAGCTACTGGGAAGGAAGTCACTGGAATGACATAACACCAGTGCCCCAACTGGTGCTGACCCAGAGGTATCAGTGTGAATGCAGACTTCATCAAGTCTCTGCTGGGTTGGGTGCTGGACCAGACCTTGCTGGCTGAGTGCAAGCAGCTCCACAGCTCTGAGGCTTGAGGCAGAGCAGGCAGTAATGGGCTCCAGCAGCTCTGTCCTCATGGCTCTGGTGTCTCTACATGTGATGAGGGTCCTACCAGACTTCAGATGTGGGGACGAAGTGTTGTGGTGACAGCTATTGAAGAGCACGTGTATCATTGTTCTTTATCTAATCTGGATCATGCCCTTATCTACACAGGACATGGGATATCTCCATGTACAGCTGAATGGCTGTGATCTTCATGGACCACGGATACCACAATGCAATGGCAGTTCTGCCCTGCTGAGTGCATGTTAGTTATACACATATGAGTGCTGCTCATGTTGTTGATTAATACTAATCAAACCATTTCTATAGAGACCTGAATGTTCCCGTTTCAAAACACAGTGCCAAAACCTATGTGCACCATGTCAAGCCGTAGTGCAGAAACTCTTTGAGCTCAGATGTTTCCATGGAGATTGGTCTTTGATCTTGGTGTAATAAAGGGTGGAGAAGATGCTCTCAAACTGGAGAAGCAGGCAAGGCTGATCCCTATGGGGCAGAAGTTCTCCACAGGAATTAGGGTGACAGGAGGGGTCTTTTTCCCCTCTTCATGATGCTATGTCTGTAGTAGCAGCGAGGTTGAGCTGTCTGCCCGCCAGCACTGCAGCGTATGCAGAGGATGTGCCTTTCATCCTGCCAGCCAGCCAGAGCGCTACACCTTTGAGCTGGCTAATTTAGTGCTGCTGAAAAGTCAGACCTTTGTCTGCACAGCAGTATTCACCCGGTGCTGCAGGGCTTAGGGAGCAGCAACACAGGGTTTTAATACCAGTACGAGACATGCTCGTTTTATTGACTGTGGTGCAACAATGTGAGGAATAAGGACAGCAAGGAAAAGTGCTGCATTTGTGGATAAAATATAAAGGGGAAGGGGGAAAATAACATTTTGCTTTGGCACAATGTGCAAAATAGAAGTGGTTAATATGCTGATGGGGAGATAGTGACCAAAGGCAACAGTCAAGTTGGTTTTATCCACGTGGATGAACTTTAACTGCATTGGTGGTGTTAGGGCTGTCAGCAGGATCAGGGCTGTTACTCCTGGCACTGGACATCGAGGCTTCGGTGGTTAAGGCTGAAAAAGGAATTCATTAGGAAAGTGCATAATTGGCTTCAGTAGGCGCTGGGAACTGCTGCTTGGGGTAAGCGTGGTCACACACACTGTGGTATGATGTTTCATACCGCAACGCGCTGCATTGGCAGCTGAAGATGATGCCTTGTGTTCGAGTGCCTGGGTCCACCCTCAGAGCTCTTGCTGCGGCACAGCAGCTGGTATGTGTGCTGCTGAGCTGTGTGTGCATTTGTGGCTCCACTGGGCGATGGGTGGTGGCTTTTCCTGGTCACTTCTGATCTGTTCACAGGATGTTGACAGATCCATCCCTTTGTTTCCGCTCCCAGCATGGCCTCAAACAGGTTTTTCTGCAGTGTACAAGAGTATGGGAGGTGAGCAAGTTACTGCGTATAGCCTGTTGCAATACTTTTTCCTTCCTTACATTAAATGTTCTTACTCAGATGCATTGTGCTCTGGGTCTCAGGGTCTCTCTGCTTTAGGGGTTTGCAATACTCCACCCAGCAAAATGTGCTTAAGTACCTATTATGGCTTCCTTGCACCACTGCTTTCCCTGGAGCAAGTGACCGCTCAGTGTCCTGCTGGATCCCATCTTACCCATCACTTTATGCCATTTTAAAGCTCTGGTTTAAATGCTTTATTTATAAGGATATATGTTGCTTGCAGCTCTGAAAATGTCACCATCTTTCCAAACATTGCAGAAACCTTCAGTGTTGAACACAGCCCACGGGTTCACTTCAGAAGCTGATGAAGGGGGGTGTTGGTGATTTTGTTGTTGTTACCACTGACCCTCACTGGAAATACTGCCATGTAACTCTCTGTTTTCTCAGCTAAATAGTCCTTTTCTTAAAAACAATGTTGTTGTCTTATGCATTAGTTCACTGGGAAGAAATTCAGTTGCAAGAGCATTGCAATATTGAAGGTATGTTGAATCAAACTCATTTCCACTGATTTCAGAGCCTTGTTTTCACAGGGCTCTTTGTCAGAACAAAGCCATTTGACAGGTCACAGTTGAGGTTACTAGCTGGTAATGAAAACAGCATTTTTAACCTCTATTACAGACACAAGGCGGGATTGCTGTGCAGCCACAGCCGTTTGTCTCGCGGCTGTGACAAGCCTGCATGGATGCTGTCACTTAGCAACCACTGCCATTTGTGTTCCAACTGCAGCTTTTCTGTGGTTGGCACGTAATGAGTTGTAATCACAAGATCAGTCCCACCAAGGGTGTTTGTCTTGGAGAGCGATGGGCTCCCGGGCTCACCTGTGCCCCTGCTCAGCCTGCATAAGGGCTAAATCAGGATTTCATGAGTGATGGCTAATGCACTTTAATAAGGGTTTGTTTTGGAGCTGGCTTGGCTGGGCCAAGTCATGTTCCAGGCCTGGATTCACCACCTGTCAGATCTGGCTCTGCAGCTCCTTCATGCTGGTCACAGCCCAGCCCAGAAGCTGCTTTGAGGCCAATGCATGAAGTGTGGTGGTGGTGAGGGACCAGCCAAGGCAAGCCTTGATGTCCATGTGCACAGCAGTGCAAGCTCCCTGCTCCCTTTCCAAGACCCAGCCTGAAAGCTCCAGGAGCACGGGGTCAGTGGAAACTGGAAATACGAGGACCAAGAAATAATGAAATGGGAGAACTGATTGTCTGTTCTTTAAGGGTAATTCTCACCTATCTTGCACTGAAAACGAGCCCTGCCACAGCTCAAGCCCTAATGCTCTGCAGGAGCTGTTTAAGGTCGTGGTTTTACTTTACTTTTGATCTGGTCTAATTGGGCAATGTCCCTCAAAGGAGTGGGTGTACTCTGTCCCAGACAGGATGCTCCTGCCCTTGCACAGAGTTTAACAACTGAACAACTGCGGAATGAGCTGGGGAGTAAATTGGTGTGGATGGGTTTGTTTCGGAGGCAGCCATATGAGAGACATCTTCACAGCTCTGTTATATGTTTGTGGTAAATAAACACAATTAAGCTTCTGTGCTCTAAGCAGAGACTTGGTATTGACATTACAGATGGAAACACTGTTTTCTTGGGTTTCATTTTGCTTTAACTGAAACAGCTGTGTAATTGCAGAGGCTTTTTGATGCAGACTGCTCATTTGCCCTTCCATCTGAGTTCTAAGTGTACCCACGATGTGTGTTTGCAGAGCCCTGGATGCTTTCATCAAAGCTGGTGTCGTATAGCTCTATTCCGCCTTGTCCAGACAGACACATGGCTTCTTTGAAAGAAAGCTCTTCCTTTTCTCTGTGTGCTGGCTTGCAAGGTTATAGGCAAGATGTGTCCTGCCTGTGGAGGAGAGCGTCTGACGCAGGCTGAGGTCTGGCAGTGTTCAAGTGGTGCTTTCTTTCTCAGCAGTGGACAAAAACCACTGCCCAGGAGGGAAATGACACAGAGCACACAGGTGCTGCTACTGATAAACTTCTTCCATTGTAAATTGTTGATAACTTCTGCAGTGAAGCTGGTTGATGAGTTTCCTGTTTAACACATGGTGGTTTTTAGAAGTGTTGATGAATGTGTATTGAAAGAGAGAGCAAAATTTGTTAGAGACAGACAAAAGAAATTGCAAAGATGTGCACGAGTACATCACAGACCACATATATTGAGGCTAAAGCAACAGCCTTAGATATTTATGGCCCATTTTTGGCTAAGTTGTGCAATCAGTATAATTAGGCAAAGAATATTCTTTGGGTTTTAAATGTCCAGTGTATTAAAACAGAAAAGCAACAACAGTTGTTTTGGCAGCTTATATAAAGCTGTTGCTAATGTAGATCTGAGCCAAAGAGGTTTAATTTCTCCTGGGTCTGTTTAAGTCAGAGCTCAATCCTTTCTTCAGAGCTTTGTTGAAACGTGTTGAAAGCAACTCTAGGATTTTCATACCTGTGTACAGATCAGACAACAGAACTTACATTGCCCTTCGCAGATAAAAAAGCTGAAATGAGCTTTCTAATTTGCTTTCACAGAACCAGCCATTGGAGACATCAGTTCTTCTAATCTGTGATGTTCTGCATTGATACCACTTGTATTGCTACTGCCTGCTAACCACAGCCCACATTAAAGCAAATGACAGTCCTTCACCTTGGTGCCTCTTGCATTAAGCAAGACCCATGTCTGGCCATAGTCTTTGCTGAAATCAGGTGGTGGGTGTGCTGAGAAGTCTCCCTTGGTGGTGCCTGCCTCCTGCAGGAGCAGTACACAGCTACACATTGATGGTGTGGCATCTATCCCCAAAAGGCAGCTTTGAGCTTTCTCCTCTGTCCAGAACAGCAGGCCAGGTACCTCCTTCTTCATGTCATTGGAGTCCTCAGTGTGTGACAGAAGCAAGCTGGATGTGGAGAGTTTGTGGAAGGACTGCTATCATCACGTTGTGAAGCGGTAAGCAGCAATAGCACTTGCTGAAGTGAATGCTCAGTCTGCATTTGAGAGTAACAAGGCCATTTCTCTGGACTGTCTCCTTGAGAGGTAAAGCTCCCCCCTTATGTGCAACAGATAACCACAGCTCCTTGGCAAGACATACCACATGGTGTAAGTTCTTAACCCAACAGAAAGCTGCGTGGCTGGGATAAGGATCTTTCAGAGGTGCAAAAAAAAGCTTTGGTAGGTAAGAAGCAGGTTGGAAATGAGTTAGCAGTGTAAATGGGGAAGGGCCCGTATGAGTGTGGAAAGATAAGCATGCTGGAGAGCGTGTTCCAGAATGATGGGATTCACATTAGTAGCTGTTGGTGTGAGTTTACAAATTTGATGGCCAATTTTTCAGCTCAAATCCCACTGCCATTGTCCTCTGTAGACAGAACTGTGGGGTTTTTAGTTTGGTTTCATCTCCCTTAACTCTTCTACTCCCTGGCATTTGTTCCTCACACTGTTTGGATGTTCATGACCTTTCATGTTTCTCCCAGTTATCAGGTGCAGGATGTCAGTGCAAGCATCTCAGTGTTCATAAGACACTGCTGTAACTACAGCACAAGAGAAAACAATGTAAAGGCCAATGTAGTGAGCTCAGAAGAGAGGTAACTACAGAATCAGCACTGAGTCACCTAATTGCTTGAGGTGGAGACGTGTTTTCAATGAAAGATGAAATGAGTCCTTAATTCCCTTTTTAAAGATAAGGAGCCCTTCCAGTTCGTTGTACATCTGATTTTTAGTGTACAAGTATCCTGTGTATAAACAAGACTCTGGACTGCAATTGGGCAAAAGGTATAAACTTAGCAATGTCATCATCACCCCAGCTAATTAAAGAGTTCTATTAAGAATTAATAGGTCTGGGAGTCAAGAGACCTTGGTAAGAAGCAAGTCAGTGTAACAAGTCACTTTTTCAATTTGCTATTTAAATAATTCCTTGGAGTCTTCTAAACTGCACAACCCTGAAATCACAAGAATTCCAGTGCTGAACAGGAGGAAGACATTTACACAGCAACCTGATGTCTCCTTTCTGCTGATCTGACCTACTGCTAGCACACAAAGCTAGTTTTGGAACTATAATCCCTTCACCAGACAGGATTGCTAGAACTCCACAAACAGTCTGTGCTTTTTAAAAGCCAATAATTTCTCTGTCACTATCCCTTTAAATTTCTGAGAACAATGCAGTGGCATAAAAAGGCCTGATTATTAATGTCTTCTGTCTTGCCAAGTGTTGACCCTGTGCAGGTAGCAGAAGCAGAGCTACTTTCTCCTAGTAACAGCTGCTGGTACAACACGTAGGGGCCCTGTCACACACAAAGCTAGGTATAGCGTGCGAGGTAAGTGTGCTGACTTCATTAAAACGCACAGAGTAAACCTTCAACCTCAGCAACAAGAAGTTCAAAGTACATCTCATCCTATTGTACTGCTGCAGGGATAATACTGAAGAAGGAGACTGGCAGTTTTGCTATAGTCTTCATTAGCCAAAAATGAGTGTTGTGCTCCTGCCTCTACATAGGCCGCAGGAGGATAAAGGATGCTTAGTAACAGTGCTGAAAGGAATACAAAGTGGCTTGACCTACTCCTCGTTTTTTCCCATATGTTTCAAGAAGCCTCTTAGCATGTGGCAAGGCATAGGAGTAAGTTACAAACTAGAGCATTCCCTTAGTTTTTAAATAAATTGGCCATTTTTTACTTAGAAAACAGCAGCTATAGTGTGAATGGCAACACTGCTTTCTTATTGGTTACCAAAGCTAGGCATAGATCTATTTCATCATGAAAAAGCTGCTGGTGACAGCTTCTCTTAGTAGTTAGAAGCTATTCTAGTTCTTTAGGAATAGAGAATAGGACCACTTGAAAAATTCAGCAAAATGAACTTGTTTCTGGCTTTCATTAAATGCAAAGTCAGCATTTTAGTATCACTGCTGAGGTCAAACAACTATGTTATCTATGGAAGAAAGCTTGTAATATTAAAGATGATCAGCTTTGGACTCCTTAACTACCACCTCCTGCTCTAGACCTCAAAATGCAGCAGGGAACCAGAGAAATCTGCTTTTTCAATGGAGATACAGACATGGTCAAAACATCTATCCCTTAAAACCAAGTCTTCATCAGTTTTATCTGCTCTGGCTGTAAAAGGAGCATGCAACAACTTGTTTTCAGTTAATGTTTTGTTTTCTAAATGTTTCCTTATGTAGGCATAGCCTGGTGCTTTCTTAAAAGAGGTAGGACTTGAAGAAAAAAGAAAAGAGCATTTCTTCATGTTTACTTGAAAAACAAATCACAGTTTATTGGAAACAGCACTTTTTTTAACATCAGTATTAAAACAAGGGTTTTCTAGCCCCTTTAAAAGCTAACAAAACAATCTTTCTCTCTGTTCAGTGTAACGCTTCTTTTCATCCTCTCTGAAGAAAGACTTCACCGTAGCAAAAAGTTCTCCTCCAGAAGAAAACTGCTTAAGCACTGCTCCCTCAAAGCAAAAGGTATTTTATCTTCAGTAACAGTCAGCTTCATTTTCCTCTATGGTCCCCACAGTAGCAAGGATGTCCTGTAAGAGAGACTGAGGGCTTTTCTCTATGTGGTCACTACTTTTATTTAGCTCATCACGTAGCTCTTCTAAGTCTATTGTACCCAAAGCTACCATCATGCTCTCTGGATCTTGGAAATCCACTCCATTACCACCATCCATGGGGAAGCTCTTGGCCAGAGAACCCTGCCTTAGTGTCCTTTGTAACCAGGCAATGCTATGTCCTACAGGTGAATCTTCAGTCTCTCGTGAATCCCTTGGGGTAAAAGTTGGATAGAAATTAATCCTTAGGTTAAGCAGTAGATCACAAGCTCTCTGACCTACTGGCTGGTCACAGTCACACAAAGACCGAAACAAAAAGCTAAACAGGTTTGCTCGGCAAAGTATCTGCAGCACCTCATTCTGATGAATGGAACTAGTGACTGCAGATGAGACAGGAACATATGGGCATTTAGGAAGGCCAAAATGGCAAAATGCATGATGACAAAAAATGTCAACCAGTTCTAAACCACCGAGTCTGACTTCCCAGTCTAAGTCATGCTCCACTGTTTGGATCACTCTAGAGACAAACTGCTCTGTATCTTCCAGCTGACCTGTGCAGCCTTGTCTCACCCACTCGATGAAGATGCTGATGACAGCCCTCCTAGGAAAGCCCTCTGGGTCTGTTGACAGGATTTCTTGAAGCTTTGCTATGGTGTTCTAAATGTAGAAAGACAAGAGAAAGCATAATGAAGGGAGGAACATGCAAAGAAACAAGTCTTTTCATTACTGTGAGATCTTCCTTAGGATTACTGCTGTACTTTTTCTTCACAGGTTAACTGATGTGTAGCTCTGCTCAATTCTGCAGTGAACTACACAAATTCATCATACCTCTTTATTACACTCATTCTCTACAACAGGTGACTCTGGAGCAAAGTAAGTAATGAAGGCCAAGTGTCCCACAGCAGTCACAGCACTTGCTCGCACATAGCTTTCTGGATCCTCCAGAAGATTTTCTGTAAGCCTTGGCACCTCTGAAGACAGGAGAGACTGCCTGAACTCATCCTGGTCTGTAAACAAGACAGCAATCCAAAGAAGCAAGGCTTTATTCTCTCAGAGCATGTAACTGTTTCCAATGCAAACAGCTCTTTGCGTCATACAAGGATGCCCACTGACTGCAGGGACAGCTGCCAGTGAGCTGAGCCACTGCAGAGACCAGGCAGCTGCTCACAAGAGCACAGATGCTCTGTGTCAGGCTCCCTATTTTCCAGCAGCTTGGTGACTTTGAGTCAAGCCCTGCTAGACGCTGGAGCTTGGAAAAATCAATTTACAGTTGTTCTACTGGCAAGAAAAAACTTTCTTCACACAAGTGGGGACATGGTTTCAGCCTCATCAAATGTGTGCCTTTCCTTAAAGGTGGAAAAAATAGTCTTCCTTTCTTGTTCTCAAGGCATACGGCAAAGAAAAATAATGTAACTAACTGCAGCATGGACAGTGGCTGCAGGGTAAACTGCTAAAGCAGCTGAATATGCTGGGTATTTCCTTTGTGCCCCAGGGACAACAACAGTTGACAACATCCCCCTCTTTCCCAACATCACAGAGCTACTGTAAGAGAATGAGCATTGCCTTAGTGCTACCTGCTGCAAAGCCTGAGCTACCAGTGAAGTGGAAACATCGATAATTAATCTAAAGCATGCAAAGCAGATCAAGGCTTTTAGCCTCCTGAAGCCCAGAGCTGAGCCTGCTGAGTGAAACTGAGCAGGCTCTACTGCAGAGCAAACAGGAAAAATGGGAAAGTTGTATCAGCCATTAAGCATTGTTGACTGCCTTGACATACATGCCTCTACACATATGACTGGCTCAACACCCCTCAGTTTAACTGGCCAAAAGAAGGGCACAGCAATTTGAATTCAACAGAAAAGCAGGATGAGGTTATTAATCTTTTTGTCAGCTGTTGATCATGATCAAAGAGTAAAACTCTTGACACTTTTTTCTTTTCTTAGTCCTCTAGGTACACGTCAGAGGATGCTTCACCAGCCTGATTTTCATAACATTAAAATAAACACTTCTCCAGTCTGAAGCATTAAATCTCTACACCTACCTGTCAAGCATTTAATCAGGACAGTGAGGAACTCCAGAGAAGAATCTCTTATTTCCCAGCAAGGACTGCACAAACGCTTCTGCAGCACCAGAAACACATCTGTAAAAAGCCAAGTGACAAGCTTGAATGGACATGAAAGACAACAAGCTTTACTGAAGCAGGTGCTCTACCATTTAATCTGATGCAGTCCCTTTTGTTGCTGCTCTGTGTTTCTCCCAGAATTCTTCAAAGCGCTATTTGGGCAGCTAAACCTAAAGTCAGCATAACTGTGAACGAATGAATCTCAGTGCTTTAGGAAGGAACGGTAAGCAAGAGCAGATTTCACATATGCCGCTACCTGCTGTTTATCCCAACTTGAATAGCTTTCTTACCTTCCAAAATCTTCTCAGCTTGTTGCCACTGACTGTTAGAGCAGGACACTTCCTGTAAGCGCACCAACCACTTGGATGTAGCTTGAAATGTGGTCTTTAGAACCTGATGCAATATAAAGCAGATTTACTTCATTATGGGAGGCATTGTTGCCTTTCTGATAGATAAAATCTGTTTCAGCCTCAATCTTCAAGTGAAATTCTTGGCAGAAACAAGTACATACACTTTTTTACTAAGAAGTAAGCCACAAATAAATGGTGCTTCTATAGCATGTCTAACAAACTCCTAGAGGGTGAATGTTCTCAGCTTAATGTTCTGAAGTTCTAGCACCTCCAGTGTTTGATCTGCAGTTGTCATCAGTCGTTTGAAAAAAACAAAGCAAGAAAGCAAAACTCCTTAATACAAAGAATTCAATACTTAAGGAACATGTCAAGTTGAGGATGTTGGCACTACTTTTAGACATGATGGCTTCCATCTGTTCAAGAACACTCAATGTATTGGTCAGTTACTTGCTCATTAGAATTTTAGCTATTTCCTGCAAGCCATGTAGAACCAAAACAAGTCTCCTACTTATTCTAATACAAACTGTGCTAAGAAACAACTACTGTCAGACAACTTCCCAGAACTCCATCCCACTGGGGCAAGCTAGTAGACTTGGATCTTTCCATAGTTCTATACTCACAGTAGGACTGGTGTTTGGACTCTCCAGGTATGCCAGGAGGACATCAAATACACTTCCTATGACAGTGTCACAGCCTGAAACATAGACAACAAAACTAAAGGACCAATACTGAGAGAAGGAGCAGTTGAATTGCAATTCAGCTGCTAAAATACAGAACGACATAGGATTATAAAACTGTTTTGGAGAAGAAAGCAAGTACAGTTCTCAGAGTAGAGGAGAAACATCCAATTTTTCACAACCACTAAAACCTTCTTAATGACAGCATTACCTGCCCTAGCTCATGAACAAAAAAAGTTCAGTCAAGACAGTAGGAAGAACTGGAAATAAACAAGTTTCAGAGGTGGAAGTGGTCATTCCTGGCAGTGTTCAAGGCCAGGTTAGATGGAGTCTTGGGTGATATAGTTTAGTGTGTGGTGTCCCTGTGCATGGCAGGGGGATTGGAACTACATGATCTTCAGGTCCTTTCCAACCCTTATTATTCTATGATTTTTATTCAGAAAGATCAGTGAAGGGGAATAAAAAATTCTGCAACTACAGAATAGTCAAGTATTTCCAAAATTTTTCTGCAAAAATAGATAAAATACATTTAAAATGCAAACATCAACTCACCTTTTTGCTCCGAGAGTGCTGCTAGGACATCAAGAGCTGACCTCTGTACTCTAAAGCTATTGATCAAGATTCGGCTTACTGTGTTTCCCAGAGGAGATGCTGGGCTCAGGAAGCCACTACAGAATTGTAGTATTGTCATGAGAGAGCGTATTAAAGGTGTAGAGGGTAAATCCATGGGCAAATCAACCTAATAGGATGGGAGAAAGGAAAAGAAGTTTCCAGCAAAAGTCTCAAGTATGCATACAGAACAGAAGTTTTTGTTCAGGAGGCAGCAACAACTGCTGGTTTTAGTATGTTCTTAAGGTACCACAATGCTAAAAACTCAAATTATCTTGCTCTCTCCCAAGGGCTATGGCACAGATGGAAAAATATTCTTCTCACTGCTTGGGAAAGAAGTTCAATTTACATTTTTTTCCACTGGATCAATAATTGCAGTAAGGTAGGGTAACAAAGCTTGTGAAGATGGATTTTAAACTAAGTGCAGTCCCTCTACTGCAAAACTCTGCAACCAACATTAATGCTGCTTTTCAAGGACCAATTTGATACCAAAACAAGGCTTTTTTTGTTTCTCTGAATGTTACCAGAGACAGCAGCTCCTTCAGATGAGCAAGGGTCTGACACAGGAGACTAGCACAAGACGACTTGGAGGACAGAAGACTTTCAATAGTGATGGGATCACTAACAGACTCATCCAACAAACCTAGAGAATGAAAGAAAGGAAGAGCTTGGGTTATAAGTGAATACAAAGGACTGTGACTTTTAAAGTTACTCATATGATGTAGTATGAATACCCTGTCAAATGCAACTGTCAGTAGGATGCTGCAATTTACTACAAACACTGCTATTCTTCCTCCTCCAGTTTTGTCTGCACTGCACTTGAAGTTAGAGGCTAATGTGCTTGCCAGTATTTTATCACAACTGTACCTGCGTATTCCAGAGGCTGGGAGGCTGCTCTCAAAATACAGTCCATTGGCTGAAGCAGAACAGTCAGTGCCTGAATCCTCACATCTTGTGGGCTTGAAGGAGGAAACAGCAGTTACCAAAACAGGAACAATTCAATTCTTTCCCAAAATCTGTCCCCAAATGCTGAGCAGAATGTTGGTTTGTTTTTTTTTTCCCTCTACAGAGGCTTTAAACAAGCCAGCAATGACAAAGCAATTACAGTATTATCCCAGTTTAAGCCTTCTTTCAAGATTCCCTGGCTAACTGAAAGCAGAGGAGAAATGGCTCTGGAATTCAGAAGCAGCCTTATCAAGCTATGCAAACAGAGTGGGATTCTATACAAGAAGGGGATTTAGAGAGAAGCATTTGACAGGCAGTCAAATTGTGTCTATCTTGGTCAACCCTGGCAGTATGAAGTTAAAGAATTCTCCTATTTCAGGCAGAAATTGGCTGGCTGTAGGTAAGATGCAAGTGTATACACATAAGCATGATACTGGTCCCTTTCATTTCCCTCTCTTTGAAATCTGTATTATTCTTACTATCTGTGTCTGAAGTTTGTTAGCTACTAGCATGGTTCTTGCCAACCACTTTTACATATTAAGGAATGTAGTGGAAAATGCAGTGAGAAAAAATACTGCTCTTGGAAAAACACCAAAGATATTAGTAGAAACATTTTCCAGAGTCCAAAAATTTCATTGCTGAAGTCCTACCATTTGTAGAGTCTTAGAATTCTCACTGCCAAAGGACCTGCTTGTACTGGGGTTAAGTGTTCTAACGCAGAAGTCACCAATGCCCAAAAACTGCCTTCAGTGTCAAACACAGGCGACCTGAGAAGAAAGAAGTGTAAGCAATATCCCATTAGATGGCGTAAAACAGATATATCTCATCACTGGATCCAAGCTACCAGAAGATCTTTACCTTGACATTTTAAGCAAAAGATTTGCCAGCATGTGTTGTACTTGAACAGTCTCTTCCACCAGAAAGGATTCTATTTGCTTTGCTATCCTTAACCAAAGTACTTCAGTCCACAAAGCATGACAGCTGCCAAACAAACTAGTTAACAGTTTTAATGACTGCTCGATGTGAGAGGCAGAGCCGGACTGAAGGGAATCTTCTATATGCTTTAAAATCATTTGGGCACACGCTGGCCAGTCACAGTCCTTTGTAGTAAGAGGTTTAGTTGTTTCAGACTCTACAGAGAGGGTGAGCATGTGCACCAGAAGCTGACTGGCAGCTGAAGCCACAAACAGGCTGGGATCCCCTTGCAGAGTGAAGATCACATCTATGCCTCCTGTGTGAAAACAAAACAAGACACTGGAGGAAAAAAACCAACAGCCTTCCTATTGTGAGGTGGAACATTGTTGCATTCCAACTATATATTACTCTAATGCAAGTATCACACAGCTTTCAATAGTGTTGGTGTGGGATTTTATACTTTATTTTGTAGTCTCTATGGCATTTCAAAGTCAGCCAAGTCCTTAGTGATGAACAAAAAAGAAGGTAAAATTGTTTTCATATCCTCTGATGTTTTAAGAACTCAGGAACAGAATAGGGCTTTGATATAACATTAATAATATTAGGAGAGTTGACAGCACGCTCAACTCTGTATTTATGGAATGAGCCTGTACCATCTCGGGGCACAACCAGCAGGAAAAACATCAATGAAGGCAATAGCACTACTTTTCCATCACATGGACAGATTGCATGCTGCATGTTAATACCAATCCAGTCTTTTAGGCTCCTCTGTACATGGGTTTTAAAGTTAACAGCAGAATTTACCTACATAATGAGAATATGAATGCGTGCAAGCATTAGAAGATAAATGAGCCCCTGGTTAGTTTTTCTGCACTAAAATCATACTGAAATGAATCTTTCAATAAGAGTTACAAATAAGAATACAGAGGGCTTTTTAATAAGCTACTTTTATCCTGTGTTTCATGAGGTTTGCCTCTTTTCTCTCTAAAAAGGACACTACCCTCAGCATTTTGGGGAAAAGATAATAAAAAATTAAATGCATAACTAATTTAACAAAACCCCCACCATCTTTCAGTGACTTATGCGGTTTTTACAAACGGCCTATTTTTATCTTAAGTAAATGAAAACTCCTTTCTTATTTGACATCTGAGCAACGGACTGGAATGGAAGCAATACAGAGGCTCTGGGGAGTTACCAGTCCTAGAAGTACTCACCACCTTCGCAGAGGAAGTGGAGGGCAGGCTGGTGCTGCATCATGCTGTGCACACCATTCACCCAGCCACTTCGCACGGAGGCATCTTCCCACACAGTGCTGCTCAGGGGGCCTTCCATGCCAAAGAGCCTGACCAACAGCTTCTCCTGCTGAGGAGGCCAGAGGAGAACAAACAGTAAGCAAAGGGACTAAAGGCGAGTGGAGAGGCTGCTCTGTCATCCAAGGCAAGAGTATCAATACTTAAGTGAAACCTTTCCTTGCTAGAAGTATCTCTAAAACAGGACTTTTTCAGAAGCCCATGCTTAAACTCAACATGTATTTCTTTCACAGACTAAGCAACAGAGGTGTTCAAAATAAAAATCACTTGTTTTTAAGGTGCTACTGACAACTTACATATGTATCAGTTCCATTAGACTGCTTTATGCAATTGTATGCATCTCTTCCCTGAAGAAAACCTTTCAGGTTTTGTACTATAAATGTATTCCATTGTAGAAAGCCGGGCCTTAAAAAACTTCCTTTTTGCAGGGAATCAGATGTTTCCTGTCAACGGAGTATAGAGGAAAAGCTACATCTGTTAGTGCAGTTAATATGTACAGGGTCCATCCAGGGATACATCTTGCAATGACTGCTGTGAGACTGTGTTATCCCATATTCTGTGTTGAAGTGAAAATGAGAAGCACTATCTATTAACATTCATAGTATTACCGGGGCAAGACAGAAGTAAGAAGCCAGCAACTTTACATGAGAACTGAAAAGGAACAGTATGACAGTGAGTCTTCATTATCATATCATTGTTTGCTGAGTTGTTTGATGCACGCCATAAGCTACATACGCAGGCTACATACATTTTCCTCCACATAGGAGAAAAGAGACACATGGCAGCAGGTACCTGTGTAGCCAACTCACCTGCAAGTGTTGGAAGCGGCTTTCGGAAGCAGCAAGTATTCCAGCTAACCGCAGGGTGAAGGAGAGGATGCTCGGACTGGGCTTTGGCAGTGCCAGCACGGAGGTGATGAACTCCATCAGACAGGGGTTGTCCTGCACCAGCTCCACGCTAGGATCTAGCGGCCGGGCATTGCACGAAGAGAGGCGAGAAGATGGAAGGTCACTACCAGGCCTTCTATTCTCCCTCGTAACTCCGAGGTGCTTACAACCCCTCACAACAGTTAAGAGACGACTGTAGGCTCACCCGAAGCTCAACCCCAGGTATCAAACAGCGCTTCCCGGTGTCACCAAGGGAACAGGACCTCTGAGAGGAGCTTGCCCCAGGGTCCCGGCCTGCATGCCTCCCTCCCGCTCCGATCCGTGCAAGCGGCGGGCACTCACCGAGAGCCGTCAGGCTCCGGAACCAGTCGAGCAGCTTCTCCAGGCAGGTGTCATCGTAGCGGGGCTGCCGCGGGTGGGCCAGGGCAGCGCAAACGCGCGGCAGCAGCACTGAGCACTCGTGGGTCATGGCGCGGCGGCGAGACCGGGGCTCCGGGGAGAACATGGTCACTCCGCCACCGTGAAGGACCGGCCGCAAAGCGAGTGTCGCAAAGGGGGGGGCGTGGCTAAGGGGGCGTTGCCAAGGAGACCGTTGCCTAGGAGACCGTTGCCTAGGAGAATGTTACGGAGCGGTGCCTGGATGCACTCAGGGCGTCCCGCCGTGTCGGCCTCCCTGGGAGCGCGGAGAGGGTCAGGAGGAGGCCCCGTTGGTGCTGCAGAGGCAGTGCCCGTAAGGGGCTGCTCTCAGGGCCGTGTTTCTACGCTCGTCCCTGCACTCCTCCCTCTACACCCTGCCGGGGTTCCTGCCGCTCGGGGCCGCTTGGTGGCACTCGCGGTCCGCAGCCGGACCTAAGCCTGCCTGCCTGCCTGTGCGCGGAGGCGATGGCGGAGCCTTTGCAGGCGCCGGTCCCTCCCTCCTCGGCCCCGCCGCGCAGGCGCCGTTATCTCCCGCTTCGCCGCTTCGCAGCCGGTCGCCTTGGTTTCAGCAACCCGGAAGCGCTGGGGGTGGGATCCCGGGCCGCCGCGGCTCCCCTCAGCTCGCCAAGGCCGCAGGGAAGAGGAGCTGGTAAGGAGCGGGCGGTGAGGAGGAGAAGGAGGAGGCCTTAGGCCAGCCTCAGCCCGGGTCCGGCCCCGGCGCCTAGCTTGGAGCCCCGTCAAGCTGGACGGGCTGGTGAGGCGGTAACGAGGAGGATGGTGCGGGGGGCGGTGAGAGTTTGCTGCCAGGTGGAGGATTTGAGGCCCTTTAATTGGGAGCCACCACATGCTCTTGTCTGTCGTAAGTGGCTCTAGTTGGGCCTGCGTTCCGAAAGCAAAGGAAGTGTGAAGGTTTCCAAGGGCTGGTGTTTTTGTTATTGTACGTTAATATCCTGGTGAATGTGTTGTTTACCATCTCCTGTCAAGGCTGAGCGCCTTCTGTATTCTCTGATTCCTAATGCGATAGCTGCAGTTGGGCAGAGAGATCTCCCAGAGTGAGAGGCCCTAAAATAACAGCAAATAATCAGTGTGCTGCAAGGAACATTGCCTCAGGAAATTAAAAACTATATTGCATGGTGTGTGAGATGTATACTTGCTTGCTCTCAGCTAGCACAAAAAGCTGGTTTATTTGCTTTGCTGTTGCCAATCCCAGCCCCTGTTATGCCAGCCAGGGTTCTCAAAAAGTACTTCATGTGGCCATGCTTCTTACAGACATCGACATCTGGCCAAAGACTCATGCTGCAGCTGTGAGCCCAATGGAGACAGCAGCAAGTGAAGATACTCTTTTTGCAAGGGCAGCATACTCCCAGGTAACTTGAAAACAAAGCAGAATTTTCCTTCTACAGTGGGAATGCCTATATTTGAGAAGCAGAGAAACTTGTTAGCACAAGCTGAGGGAAGCTTAACCACTTCTTTGGTTCCTTGGTTTAGGGGTTTTTATCCTCAGCCTGATCACTTCTCCAGTTGAGTTTACTGAGTGTTCCCATAGCATAGCACAGTGTAGGAACAGGTCAGTGAGGAAAAGGACAGATGGATTAGTTGCTGCTTAACTGTTACCAGTGGACTGATGGTAGAAATTTGTGCAAATCCAGCACTATAGGAGATGAGGCCCCAGAGGGTTCTATAAGGATGCTTCACCACTCTTACAGAAGTTCTTTACTGTGAGGGTGGTGAGGCACTGGAATGAGTT
>WYDI02023542.1:0-70181 GCA_009867235.2 Psittacus erithacus | reverse complement strand
TCTGTCCAACCTGGCCTTGAACGCCACCAGGGATGGAGCATTCACAACTTCCCTGGGCAACCCGTTCCAGTGCCTCACCACCCTCACTGTAAAGAACTTCTTCCTTATATCTAACCTGAACTTCCCATGTTTAAGTCTGAACCCCAAAATGACATGAAACACTCTATTTCAGTTGCAGGACAAATCAAGCTTATGACATGGCACTGAACTGTTCTTTGCCAAGGACTCACTCCTTACCTCTGAAGCCATTTGTGGAGAGTGGTGGGACACCAGACCCAGCTCATGGTTGAACATCACTCTGTGCCAGGACTCCAAACGAGGTACAGCGCTACGGCCATGCTTGCACCCAGGACTGACATGGTTCACATATGGCACGGTCCTGGATGCAAAGGCACCCTCTGTGCACTGAGGAGGGCTATTTAGTGGGCTCGTGCTGAGGCAGCACCAGGTCAGCTCTTGGCTGCTCTGACCACCTTGCATGCAGAGGAGAATGTTGGCTTAACCTAGGTGGGATCTACCTTTGAGCACTTGGAAGTGGGAAGTGCCTGATCGCAGGCTGGGACACGCTGTTGGGAAATAGCATTGGCCTTTGGCCAGCCCAAAACAGGGAGGTGGCAAAGCCTTTGATGCCTCGACTCCCATGGAGTGGTATGTCCTGGAGGGGTGGCCCTGCTGGCAGAGCCATGGTGAGGCTCTCTAACAAGCTGTTCCCATTCCTGCTCGCTGTGGATGCGGCAGCCCATCGGCTCTCTGCTGTGCTGGAATATCAGCCAGCGCTGGTGCCTTGGCTCTGTTGTTTCAGGCCGCAATGGGTAATTTTTAATCCCTCTATTCAGAGTGTTTCAAGGAACAGGAGGAGAAACATGCGGCATATGCTCACCTCGGCTGCCAGGAGGAGTGGGGGAGTGTCTCCCAGCAGCTGCTGGGGTAATGCTCGTCCTTCTGTCCACGCCTGCATCCCAAAGATGTGCTCAGAGTGCTCGGACATCACCTCCATAAGCAGGTGGGCTCCACCAACTGAGCATGGCTTCTGGGGGAAAGTCCCTTCCTCCCCTCAGCAGCCCAACAGGGTCATGGGCAATGGCAAGTGCAGCACAGAGGGACTGGAAGAGGGACTTTATCCTCTCCTGTGTCTCTCTCAGGCAGACCAGCTCCACAGTGGTACTGGGAGCACTTCAAAGGTACAGGTTATCCCACAGCAGTCACACTGGGGCAGAGGCTTTTGGGATACAGGTGCCTTTGGTGTCTGGAAATTGGTTGGGTTAAGGATTCATGTTTGACCAGAGAGGGTCTATAGTGAGATCTGGGCTGGACACAGCTGTGGCCTCAAAGCATATAAGATATCTGCAGCAGTAGTGAGCAGGGGCAGGATGCAGTGCTCAGCCACTAGAGACCTGGATCCTGTATCACCCATTGTCTTCCCTTGCCATCATATCTCCAGCAGATCACTCCTTGATGTGCTGTCATTGCTCATTGTCCTGGCCATCATCCTGGCCCTACTTGCAGTAAACAGGAACAGTGTTGGCGGCGCTGGTGGACCCAACATCTCCTCCCTTCACTTATTCCCTCCTGCATCCCTCCCCTGCCTACCCTGATCTCACTCTCACTGCATTGCCTGCTCTGGGCACCATCTGGTGAATTTTGGGCTGTTTCATCTCACCAACTGTCATTTGTCCTGGATGTGGTGTAAACGCGCTCACATTTTGCATCAAAGGACCCCTAAACCATTCACTTTGTGGACCAGCCGGCCTGTCGGAGAGGAGCCAAGCAGTTGGCACTCAATAAGGGACAAGTGTTAATAAAAGCATTACAGTGAGGTTAGTGCCTCATTAAAGTAATGCTAACGAATCGGCTGCCTTCCAGAAGTATGAAATTTTAACTAATGCTTCCTCCTTCTGATTTTATGTATAATTAAATCTTCCTAGGGAGGCAAAGTTCACTTCTCCAGGCTGCTACAGCATAAGCAAAGCCCAGTTCAGAGAATTTGCTCTGGAAATGCACTGGAGCTGTTGGCAGGAGTCTCTGTCCACATCCTGCAGCCTCATCGTACAGGGTGCACAATCTCTGTGTATCCATGCTGTGCAGTCGTGGCAGCATCCTGGATTCACAGATGCTGAAATGGAAAGCTGGGCACCTCCTGTTTGCTGCTAGTGCAAAGAGTCAAGGGAGAGGGCACATGCCATGCTGTCTTTGGGCACTCGCTGCTCCACAAGCTGCATCTGAGCTTTGCTGGATGGAGACCACTGGGTTTGAGGGCTGGGAACTGATGCATCTGGCCCAAAGAAACAGCAGGGATTTGTACCGGAGGGGTTTTGCTCTGGGTCTTGCTTGAGCACCCTTAGGGCTGGCTCCACGGGGTGCTCCTGGCTCCCCATGCAGCCGGGGCAGTCACCCAGCTGCCCGCAGAGCCGCATGGCTCCATTGTAAAGCAAATCAGTTCTCCCTTGCTCCCTCCCAGGAATGGGCAGGCTTGGCAGCGCAGGGAGGAAAGCAGCTGCTCCAGGGCTCACAGCCCCTTTTTACTTCATCTGCTTGGCTTTAGAAGTGCGTGACAGGCCGGTGAGCGACGGCGCTGCTGGGTCTGCAGCCGCTGGGGCATCTTGCTGGCCGGGCGGCTGAAACTCTTGCCCGCTCATATGAGCACTCTGCTGGACCTCCTCATGCCTCCAACAGGGTTTTGTTCTCATGCTCTCTCTGAAGCAAACTCAGAGGTTTCATTGCCAAAGGACAGTGTCTGGAGGATTAATTCCTCTTTCACCTTGCCTGATGGGGAGGGTAAAGGGCAAACCTGGTGTTTGTAATGGTAAATAATCACTTGAATGGAAACAACCGCTCCAAATGTTTTCTGCTATGTTTAGTAGCTGATTTGAATGGTCTGCAGGGAGAGAGGGTGTCATCAAAATGAATTTGGCATTACACCACGGGGTTATGTTTGGCTTGTTGGAGAGACTGACTCAGAGCTCAAAGCAGCTGCAGGTTTGTGCTAAGGCTGCTCCCCTGCTACTTCCTAAAGCTTATGGGTTACAGGGAGCTACACAAGCAATGACTGGGCTTTTGGGTGTGCGTGCTTGGGGCTGGCAATGGCTCAGGGTGAAGGATGACCACAGCCTGGGAGAGTTCACGTCTCACTGATAACTATCCTCTTTGTTTCAGTGCAGGGTTTGCTCTTGCAAAGGGCCCAGCTCTGCAGACAAGCGCTATCCTCACTGCAGTGAAATTAATAGGGTGTCTAGGGGCAAAGGTAAAACTAAAGTACATAAGTAAATGTTTGCAGGATCAGGACCTTATTCAGGCATACATCAGGTAGCTCCAGCCAACAATAGAATTACCTAAGTATAAAATCCCATGTAAGCCAGTGAGATCAGCTCCAACCTGCTATGAATTTGCTTTTTGTTTCCTTGCCAAGAATATATCACTTCTAACTGCTGCAATCAGGTCTGGTCCTTTTTATGGGTTTTTTTAAGTGCTTTGGGCACATTTATTTCCCATCACCAGCAGATACGCACAGAGCCTGACCCTCCTTTTCTTGGGCATGTCCCAGCCTGCTTCACCCACACTAAGTTGTCGCTACCAGGGAGTATTTTTTTCTTCCCTTGCCTTTTCTGTTGCTGCATTCAGTCAACAAAAGGACAGCAGCGACGATCCAAAACCGTTCTTTGTATTTGCCTGGGAACAGAGTCAACTATTTGTTGGTCTTTTGCTGGTGGGGATATTTTTCTTCCTTAGCTGGTGACTGTTTAAACGGCTACTGGTACCTGTGGTGCAACGTATACTGGTGTTGCAGGATGTGTTCCAGATGGCACCAGGCAAACACGGAGCAGGAAGTGATGAGGAACGGTGTGAGGAAGGTATCAGATCAAACCAAAGGGCCTGGGCACAGTGGTCCTCACTGTTCCTCCCAGAGAACATGAAAATAGGCTGGTCATGGTATGTGCCTCAGTTTCCCCAGTTCTCAGAGCACTGTTTTGAGATGGCCCTAAGACAACGTTTGCAGCTGTTGAGCCAGGATGAGACCAGTTCTTGCAAATGAGCTTGGGCAAAATACCTGGGAGAAGGAAGGCAGGGAGAGATGAGGGAGAGAGAAGGAAGCTGGAGGCTCTTTTAGACTGAGGGCAAGCTTATTAGTCTCTCCATCCCTAGGGCCATGCAGCAGCAGAGCAGGCAGTGAAGGCAGCTCCTGGACCAGGTCCTGTTCCCTTCCCTGCCTTTCTCTCCAACTACAGCCTGTGAAAAGGCACTTGAAAGCCCAGGCAGTGCCTCCCCTGGGACACAGCAGTTCCCAGGTGTGCATTTCCCAAGTGATATTTAGGCTCTTCCATTACTTCTGAAAATGGTCCAGATGGTCCCGATTGATGTGCTGTAGAAAAACGCTGCCTGTGACCTGCTTTGCTGTGACTGCCCTATCTGCTGGTAGTTTGGGGTTTTTTAATAGGCTTTGCCTGCTCAGACTTGTGTCTTGAAGCAGAAGCAAAACCCACCAGGTGACTGTAACTGCTGTTCCCACAGTTGTGCTTTCCTTGTGGCATAATCGCAGCTCGGTATCTCGGGTATGCCAGAAATGGGAGTCCTCCTCCCACACCACGCAGGGGACTGCTGGCTGGCGAGGAAAATAAATCCCCCTGAGCTGCTGTCCTTGAGAAGCCATTATTTCAATAGACCACAAAAATGAAGACGTGCTGGGGGGAAGCCAGGCGTCACTTGTGAATGGCCACACTGGAGCACTTGGTGCTCGGCTGCCAGCGCTTGTCCCAGTGCAGTGGCTCCCAAGTGGGGTCTGCAGCACAGCAGCCTCCCCTTTTCACTCTGGGCTGTTCCAGGGAATGTTTTGCAGCCCCATGAGGATCTCCGCTTCCCCGTCCACTAGGGAAGACAGTTCTGTGCTGCTGCCCTTCGCTGTTTCTCTCAGGGCTTAGTTTTGTTCAGCTCCGGAGCAAACCCCAAGCCCTCTGAGGGAACACTCGGTGTCAAAGCATCTTCTTGCAGCTCTAGAGCGGTGCTTTCCTCCCATGTGTCCCCATGCTTTGGGCACTGGTGTGTGCTGTTGACATCCTGGTGTCATTAGAGCCATTTGTCACCCCTGGGTGCTCAGAAGCTGGGGTAGAAGCTGCTCCCCTGCCTCTGCCAGCCATAACCACTATTGGTGCTGCAAACAAACCCCCCTTGCAGCTAAACATCCCCGGGAGCCATATGGCATCTCTGAGGCTTTGATTGAATTGAATGAAACCCAAAGCAGCCCAGCAGGTTGGACTGCAAGCCATGGGGAGCTCCGAGGGGGGCCTGCCCTACCCTGCTTGGGGCATGTGGGCTGCCAGCCCGGATGTTAATGACACACATTAGTGTCTGGATGGAGCTGCTGGGGGGGCTGGGGGTTTGCATACAGAGGATGGGTTTGCAGTCAAGTGATACAAGTGGAAGGAACAGCATCTCAGGGTGGTGTTTGAAGCAGCTGGCACACAGAAGGTGGAGCAGGGCCGTTTGGGATACACTGTGTTGGCTGTAAACCCAGGCCATAAAAACCACAATTCAAACCTGTTCTCAGGACCATGGCTGGCTCTGCAAAGCCACCGTGAGCTGCAGGAGAGCGCTGACCTGAGCTCTGCTCTTTCAGGTGGGGATAAACTGTCCTGGAACACATCAGTAGTAGAGGTGCGTGTGGGTCCAGCCTGCTGGTGTCCACCACAGTCCTGAATCCACAGAGGCAAAAACCCTTGCATCTCACTGCAGTACTTTGCAATGCCTTGAGTTTGCTATGGAAAAGTGAGCAGTGCAGGTTTGTTGTATCTCAAACACTGTATTATGTATGGTCTGGTCTCCAGGGCAAAGCCATTGTCCTGCTGTTGGCCATGCCCAGCTCCCGGACCTGCCTTGGTAGGACTGGGTGCTTTTGAGCAGCATCTCCCCCCGTCGGGATGCACAAGCTGGAGGAAGGATGCTTGTCCTCCAGCCTGGAGATATGGGGAGCCAGAGCTCTGATTTCAGGGGCCTGGCTAGAAAGGACGAGATCGTGGTGAGCAGGATGGATGTTTCATGTTGCAAAGGTTTCTAGAGGTTTGCTCTATAATGTATTATGTGAAAATGCCAGATTTCAGAGTTCACTCTACAAGAATAAAAGGGGTGGGAGGATAACTGAGTCTGATTGATTAGGAACTGGTTTTCAGTTGTGTACCCATAATGTGATGTCACAAAAAAAGATCTAACCCTGCAGAAACTCATTTTGAAATGAGTAACCTCGACATTATTTGTCACTGTCTAACAAGGATGTTGCAGTATTGCTGGGGCTTCCCTTCTCCCCAGCCCTGAATACAATGTTCTGATACAATTGATGGGGCATTTGGACTCTGATAGCATTTGCTTCCGCCTGATTTCTGTGGCAACCCTCCTGTCACATTACAGAGCTACATGAAGGTATGTAAGCTTTACTACCCCACTCTCTCCCTCCCATGAGGAGGATGGGAGCTGGACAATTCCTCCGGTTCCTCAGCAGAGGGGTTGAGGTTATCCATCTCAGCACAAATCTGCTCGAGCAATGGGCTCTCACAGCGGTTTCATCTGCTTGCTGGGCTGAAAGTCGTGACCTTGGCTATTGCGGCAGATGCTCTCTGGAAGAGCTCTGCAGCAAAGCCTCTTTAAATAGCAATAGCAGAACTGTTGGGGTAACTTACAAATCTGAACCAGCAAAGTGGCTTTGCTTGGGCTTTCTGCATCTAAACAGCTCTTAGGCCTGTGCCTTCTGCTTGTGCCTCGTGGAGTGGAGGAGAACACCTAGCAGGGAGAGGCCGCTTCTGCTAACAACAGGAAAGTTTGTGTTTGGCTCTGCTGTCAGTGGCCTTTAGCTTGGAGAGAAACCTCCACTAAGCAACTTGATTTGTAGCATTTTTACAGCAACATAAAAGATGCCTGGGATTATTTGTTGGTCACCAAGCAAATGTTTTACTGCTGAAATGTTCCAGGGCCATTTACAAAGTCTTGATTGACAAAAGTGCTGAAAACTTACAAACATCCACTTGCTCTCCCCTCCCCTTAGGCGCAGGGCTGGGATGGAAGATGAAGATGGAGGTGATGGAGATTGAGCCTCCTCCTGCAAGGAGCCACAGAGGTCACCCAGGGCTGAAGAGTGGGGAGAAGCTCATTTGTTATGCAAATGTCTGCTTGAGCCTGGTGTAGACAGTGGAAAGCTCTTGAATTATTTTAAGCAGAGGACAAAAGTTCTTTCCCTCCCCCTATCAACTTGGATCCTTGTAAAAACAAAACAAACCAGAAACCTCTCTGTGAACCATCTGACAACGATCAGCACTCGGCTTTCCTGGCAGGAGCGGGGCGGCTGGGCGTACGCAGGCGCGTGGAAATAGAACAGTGAAGAGGAAAGCTGTACTGGCACCAGCCAGGCTTTATTTTGTCTTGATGACAGCACAAAGTAAGCATCCCACAGCCTTATCTCTGTGAGCGTGGTGGGACCAGGCGAGCTGCAGCGGGCTGAGGGGCTCTTCCTGGGTGACCAGCAGTGATGCTTTCCTGCTGCCTACCTGGAGCGAGGGTGGCTGCGGCTCAGCCCAGGCTCTCCAGGCAAGGAGGGGAGCAGGGGGGCTGTGTTGGATGCACGAAGCACTTGCAGGTCAAGGAGGCAGCCTGGCCCGTGCAGGGAAGCTGCCCGTGCGTGGTGGCGAGCTTCCTGCGCCGGTCGGCAGCTGGGCTTTGCATGAGCAGATGTGCCCTTGGTGGATGCTAAGAAAACTCTGCTGGTATTTACATAGGAGCCAGGGGACAAAGCAGAGCCTCTGCTATGCAGGGTGTGGGACGGGTCTGCTGCACACCAACACTGTTCCATGTGATCCTGGCTGTGCGAGGGAGTGGTGCTGCCCGTACCCTCCCACCAGGAACTGCAGCAAACCCTGGTTCCCAGACAGACTGCACCTCTCCAGAGGGTTTTCCCCATAGCCAAGTTCTTCTGCAGCCTCAGCATCCCTGTATCCCACAATGCGAAAGCCATGGTGGGCAGCTGAGCTCTGCCATGCAGAGGGCTGGTTAAACTGTGGATAAATCAGCTTTTAAAAGGGTCTTCAGACAGGCCATTGCCTACATCACTGGGTGCCAGCGCCACGCTATCAGGACGCAGCCACTGATGGGGAATCATTCACGCAGCACATGGCATGCAGGGTCCCTTCTGATGATTCCTGTGTGGGGCATCCCTGTGCGGGGCTTCCCTGCAGCCCCATCCCAAACACAGCAGAGAGAAAACTGCCCAGAGACACTTAGGTGGCTGAGGGAGGTGAGCAAGGCCACAGAGGCTGGGGACAGCCCTTGACAAACCTAAACACACCCCAGATGCCCCATCCAGCCGGGCAAAGTTAAGTTCAAGCCAGTGTGGGCTCTGCCAGCTTGCATCCCAGGATCCCATTGGCACACATGGCATCCCTGCGAGTTCACAGCTCGCCTTGTCCCTGGCTCGGCTCCCTCCAGAAGCATGTGGTGTTATGTGGGCACTGGGTGCAGGGGCAGGGGATGAGCTGCTGCACTGGTGGGTTCCCAGTGATATGCCATGGCCCTGTCCCACTGCCATCCATCTCACAGGAATCCGTGAGGTGTGGGAGAGGAGGGAGCATGTGGCTCCCCACCAAAGCCCCCACCATCACCTGCACAGTGGGGTGGGAGCAAGAATACTTGTTCCAGGGCCATGAGTAAATCAGAGTGAGCTCAGCTGCTTTTATTGGTGTCGCCAATAAAAGAATTAGAATTGTGAATAAAAGCAAGTGTGGTTTGCCACTACACCCCATCCTCAGAGCTGAACTGTGACTGCTGGGACTGAAGGTGACACTGAGCCGGGGAGGCTGTGCAATGGAGATGCGCAATGGTAGCTGCAGGGCAGAGCAAAAGCCATGATTTCCCTTGGCATGGCTAGGGATAGCAGCAGGACATCCCCAGGAATCCCAGCGTGCCTCCACGGGGCTACCTGTTCCCAGCCAGGAGTGAGTTGTGATAGGAGCTCAGCTTTGCACTATGGCAGTGTGTGGAGCACATTTTCCTCTCTATATAAAGCTTCATTTCCTTAGTGCCATGCCTGTGCTGCAAATTCTCTACTGCAATTCCTCACTGCTTACAGCAGTTGCTCTCATGGGCATTTCTGAAATTGTTAGGGAAATCTGTGTGGGCATTACAGGGTTTGTTTTCTCTGAGGACTATTTTTAATCTTGTTTGCCATTTAAAAACAAAAAGACATCAGATAGATATGAATTGAAACTGTGCAGGGTAATAGCATCACAAAACTCAATGCAAAATTAGGGAGAGGTGGAGTACATGCCTAAAATCTGTGAAAGGCTAAAGCTTGTTATGACACTTGCTTGGCAGCATCACCAAAGAGGCCAGGGACCAGGGCCAGGGCCCTGCACTAGCAATGGTGCCAGAGGGGTTAAAGAAGCAGGTTTAAGCTGCAACAAGGGAGCTGGAGCTGGCCTTCTCAGGAGAAGATGCTAGCAGCAGGTCCCCCAGTCTTCTCCATGGCACTCAGCCTCAGAGAGCCACCTATGTACCCAGCAAGGCAGACCACAGCCCAGCCTGCAGCATCCCTGGGCATCAGGGGCTGGTGAAGGCATTGAGGGGGATGTTTCACTTTTATGCCCTGTTGGTTCCCAGCGTTGGAGAGGAGCTGTGCAGGGAGCTGTGCCCTCCCCCAGCTCCCAGCCTGGCATTGGGGCTCTCTGCTTTTGTTCCCATGCTGGGGACTCAGCCAAGCAGTGTTTGGCTGGAGCCAAAGGAGAGATGGCCAAGAGGGCATGGTGCTCCCTGCAGCGAGCTGGGCACAGGGACGGGGGCCCTAAGCAGGGCCCTGCAGGAGCAAGGATACCCCAAAGGCGGAATCAGAGTCTTGCTCAGCAGTGCTTGTGGTGTTGTGTTGTGCTCGGTGCTGTGCTGCCCAGAAAGCATGATGCCTGGGGAGAGGAGCAGCTCTGCATGTGTCCTGCTTTGGTTTTAGGAACCCAGCCTTCCCGCAGGGATGCTCGTGCCCAAAGCTGGGGCAGGAGGGCGGCAGTGTGTGGGAAGTGCGGTGGCACAGACCCTGGCCAATGTCATGGTGAGCTATTTTAAGATTTTTATCTTGTTGCCTTCTGGCAAAAATGTGCTTTGGAGCAGAGCTTATCATGTGCAGCTTGGCACATGGAGGCTAGTGAGAGGGATGCAGCCTACGCTCTGCGCTGGGGGCAGGCGATGCAGAGCCAGCGGGGCAGCAGCGGTGGGTGCTGTGGGAGACGGGCATCAACAGGCACGGGCCTGACCCAGGCAGCCCATCCAGCAGCTCCCAAAGGGGGCAGATAAAAACCAGGTATCTGAGCCAATATAGCAGCCCAGGTCTTAATCAGGGGCATGCCAGGCTTTGCTGTGCTCTTGGCTTCTCAGCATCACCCAGCCCATGGAGCAGTCAAGGATGGACTTTGGCTGGGACCTTTCCTATCTCCAGTTTCTAAACGTTGGATCCTAAGGAGGAGGATTTGTCAGATGAAAGATGCTGCCTGCTGTAGCCACCTTTCCCCATAGCTATGCCCCAGGAAGCATCTAGTGCAAGATGAGCATGCCAGGGTGCCTGCCCTATGGCTGCCACCACCACCAGGTCCTCTGGCTCCCTGGAGAGGATGCGGGGGTGCTGGGCTGGGGGGGACACTGCATATAAACCCCTTTGATGTGAGGGCAACTCTGCAAGCACTCAAACCAGCAGCACCACCCCCAGCTGCTGTAAGCTGGGGTTGGTGTGAGTTATCACCCTTGGCCTCTTGGCTGCTGGGGCTGGAGATTAGGGAGCTGCTCCTTATCGGCTGCTGGCCCTGCACCCAGCCCTGCACCCGTGGGGCTCCTCTTTCAGTCTTACTCACTGGAGAAATGAGTAAGCCTATTGTAACCGTCACACTGTGATGCTCTTGGGCAGCAGGCTCAGGCTGCTCTTGGTTGTACTGGGGTGGGATTTTTTAAGCATCTTGGCACACAAACCTGCGGCAACCAGGATGCACTGCAGACACCCACAGGAGTTCAGTGCAGGAGTTCAATGCCCTGCACGTACAGAGTTCACTGTGTCTGCTGAGAATGGGAGGAGGAACCACTGTGTGTGTGTAGGTTAATATGTGTGTGCATGTTAATGTGTGTGCAAGAAGCGGGGAGGGGAAAGCCAGGTCCTCACTGTGCCAACAATCTGGCAGTGCCTCACTCATACAGAGACTCTCACATCTGCCCCCAGACCCACTGCCTGTCCACGGAGTGCTTGGCCTGGTCTCTGAACCTGGACCCAACTCCTGTGTCCATCCGTCCATCCGTCCATCCATCCATCCATCCATCCATCCACACACCCACCCATCCATCCACCCATCTACCCACTCACCCACTCATCCATCCATCCATCCATCCATCCATCCATCCATCCATTCATCCATCCATCCACCCAAGCACCCACCTACCTCTCCGTCTATCCATCCATCCATCCGAGCAGGTCTCATCCTCCTGGGATGCTCTGCACAGAAGCCATTTCTGGCAGTTTAGGCGGCAGCTACAGGAAAACATTCATTCCCTCCCCATCTTTACCAGGCATATGACATGCACAGTGCCAATGGTATAAACATTTGGATTCAAGTTATTGTTTGCTCTGCAGGCTCTGTTGGGCTGGGTGGCTGCAGCGTGGGGCTGGGGCTGCTCCCATGGGGAGAGAGGCCAGAGCAGCCTTTAACCCAAATCGATGGGATTATTTTGTATTTTCCCATTGAAGCCGCACAGAGGTGCTGGAAGGGCTGGAGCTTTCATCCAGATTGCAGTTGCCCAAAATAGCTGTATCCTGGACTGAGCAGACTGAGGCTCATTGAAGAGACCATACGGGAATGCAGAAAGACAGACAGACAGACACCCACAGGCAAAGTGCCCAAACTTGTATGGCAGCAGTGGTCAAGAGGTGAGGGAATATCACTGGGTGCTGCTCAGCCCCTCCAGCAGAAGCCATGGACATCCCTGGACTGTGCATGCACATCTCCCAGCCATGGCTCTCATCAGTGTGTGATCTTCCCAGCCTGCTGAAACGTGACACAGTGCAGGGCACTCTTTTGACCCAGTCTTGCTCATGCTCATCCTGCCAAAGCCTGGGTACAGCTCAAAGGCTGGGTTCTGCCCAACCTTATCCAGCCTCCCAGCAGACAGTCCATGTTCATGCCAGTGACGGCTGCACCTTACTGGGACAGAGATGGTGCTTCCAGCCCTAAGGAAATCAGGAAAACAGTCCCAGATTTAGCCTGCAGGTGAGGGCCAACAGTCAGTGATGGAGCTCCTGCAAAGCCTCGGTCAGCCCTTGGGGTGCTTCAGGGTGGACTCAGCAAACAGAAAGCCTGGAAAGGGAAAACACTACAGCACACAATCAGCAAGAGTTGAGGGAGCCCTGCACAGTTCTACTGGCACAAAATGTCTGAGCACCCGTAAAGTGGTCCCACCTGCTGTTAAAGCTGGTTGTATTGCTGTTATGTTCCTCATTTGAAGTTATTTTATAATCTGCGATTCATCTGGCATCTTCAGCAGCCAGGGTTTATGAAATAAAAGTTAAAATATCAGTTGAAATAAGGCATTCATGTGTATTCTTTCACCCCCCCCATATGAATACACACAGCTGTTGATAGAAAACACGTGTTTTTTCATACTTACATGTTTCCAATCAGATTTATATATAACACAATTATATAAATATAATCTAAATACATTGTACATGTAAAATTCACTGGAAACAGGAAACCAAATCAGTTTGCCTTGCTAAAGTGGCATGGAATAAAGAGTAGCGTGCACTGTTGAAAATCAGGTAAGATGTGGGGTTTGATGGTTTTTCTTTCCCTGAGGGCTCATTCTACTGTGTTTAAGTCTGAAACCTGCTAACTTTAAAGCCAGCTCACAGAAAGCTAATGGTGCAATTTATGTCTTTCTTTTCACTTTCATTTTGCAAAGCTCAAGATTTGCTTAATGTGCAAGCAAGTCAGCAGCTCATGTAAACACAACCAGCTGATGCTACTGGAGAAAGCAAATGGCTTTTGGTATCTGCTGACCCTCTGGTGTTTATCTAGAGGTAGGGATTAAATGGGAGCCACTCAAGTGTGCTTAGTCTGATTTCAAAAGATCTTTTGAGTGTTAAACATGGAATAAGGCGCTTAGTGCTATTTCCAAACCAAGACATGCTCCCGGATGATTTACAAAAGGCCACTATCTCCAGCATTACGTGGGTAAATGCTTTTAAAAGTCAGCTCCTGGGATATGGGGGCTCATTGATTCAATAGGACTTAATGATCAGGCTGCACAAGCTGCTTCCCAAAGTGGGAGCTAAACCCCTCTCTCAATCCTTTAGATTATTTCACCTTATGCTCCTTTATCTCATGTCTGTTAAAGATAGGTATGGTGGCTCTGAAAGATGATGCAAAACATAAGGGCCCAGTAACACTAAGGATTTATGAAATAAAAGATAAAGTATCAGTTGAAACGAGGCATTCAAGTGCAGTTTTTAATGCTGCTTGTCTCTTCTCCCTGCTGCACTGCCATAGTTTGGTTGTTGGGAAAAGGAAAAAATACTTCATGTATATGCATATGTATTTTTATATATAAACTATATATGTGCGTTTAAGCATATCTGTATATAATTACATATTCAAATTATATATGAGTTAAATATATCTACAAATAAATAAATTTACTCCTGTACATGTATTTAGGGATCTCTAGAGAAAGGTGTGTACACCCTGTGCTCATGGGCAGCACTGCTCTGAGATCCTCTGTGGGCAAACACCCATGCCATGGGTTTAACACTGAGGCTGGGCACAGCCCATACCCACCACAGCCTGGTTCACCAGGGATGTGCTGTGCCTTTATTGCTCAGTTTCACCCTAAAACATTGCAGCACTTTCAGAACAGCAATCTCTGACTTCTCCATCTCTGCCCTTCTCATCAATAACCTTCCCATCACCACCATCAGCCTCCCAGTCATGGGCACAGACCTAATAAATCTGAGCCTTTAATTGCCCTCCCACACAGCATGGCCTTATCTGAGCCATCATCCCTCTTGCTGTGCCTCATCACATCTCTGTGTTTCCAGGTTTGTGCTGCTGGAGTCAGCAAGAGGGTAAACCCACAGCTATTTGGCTTTGGGTTTAGCTACAAATTACCCCCAATAACATATTCTTGGTTGCATGGTCTCATACAATGAGCCACCATGGCGAGGTGGCTCTGACTGGGAAGGATTTACCAACCCTCTGCTTTTATCTATCTATCTCATGCAAGATCCCACTTTTTTTGTTATTTATGTAGCTAAAACTATGCAAAAATTAGTGTGTGTGCGTGAAACAGAACCATAAATCCCATTGCTAAAGACATCAATAAGGGCCAAAGGGGCCGCTGGTCCAGGATGCTGGTGCTGGACCACTGATGCTGGAGAAGCTCTAATCACCACTCACAGCTGGTTGTTACTCAGGTCATAAGCAGACCTGTCTCTGCTACTCAAAGGAGATGTATTTATTCCCCTCTTCCCCCATAAGCTCAGGCAGTTTCCCGCAGCCCTCTGGCACAGCGGGGCCAGCACAGCACGGGCGCAGCAGTATCAGCACCCGCGGGTCTATCAGGCTGAGCAGAAGCTTTTCCAGGAACTATCTAGTGCAACACATGACCGTGCGCCCGGGCGAAGGGCGATACGTGACAGGCATTCACCGGGCTCCTGGCTGGTCAGTTGACTTTGTTATTCAAGCTATTTTAGTGATGGGGTTTAATCCCAGGCTTAAGTTCTTCTTTTTTCCCTTTTTTTTTCTCTCTCTCTGGACAAGGGAATCTCTGCACTGGCAGGATTCAGAGAGGCACAAAGGAGGGAAAAACAAGTTCCAGCCAGAAAAGAAGAAAAAACCCAAAGGTTGCTGTTAGCATTTGCTGTAAGCGAGGGGGTATAAACATTTTGCTGTGAACTTTATTTTAAAGGGTAAGTGCCAACAGCAGCCCAGTCACCATGTAAATAAATCCTGCTCTCAGCCTTTCAACCGTAAAGTTCTGGTGCTGAGGCTCGTTATCCGCAGAGCTGGGGTGCCACTGCAGAGCCCTGTTGGGAGACTATGGGGCTCCCCACATGTCTCAGCTAGATACCAGGGGGCAGTGGGGGCAGAGCACTGCAGAGACACCATCTTGGTGCCCCCCTGCCCATTATCATGAGTGGCAGCAAAGCCCTCCCTCAGCTGTGCCTTTGTGCCAAGGGTACACTCTGGGGCAAGGTAGTGCCTGCAAAGGGCAGGATTATCACCCAAGCCATCACCTAGCCACAGTGGGCAGGGGAGGAGGAGGATCTGGCACCAAACATGAAGCTCTGCAGGCAGCATGGGGTATGCGGCTGTCTCTCAGCTCTCTGTGGGTGGGAAGGGTGGTGATGCCAGACTGTGGCCGGCCTTGTCCAGACCCCAGCGCTGGTTATTTGTGATGATGCTGCCCCATGGCAGCAAAGGGGCTGCACGTGCTCCAGCCCATGCAAAAACTCACCCTGACAGCCCCGGTGTGATGGTTTCCTATGAAAAATACTTGAATTTGTCATTCAAATGACTGGCACGTGGGCACAGCTGCTGCGAGGTGGCCTGGCCCGGGTCAGCTGCCAGTGTGGCCATGGGGATGTGGACAGGACAAGGTCTGGTCCCCTATGGCTGCTCCCACCCTTGGAACCCAGGCCAAGCAGATGGTGCTGCTGGGGGTGCCCTGCCAAAACCATCCAGCTCTCACCATTCCTCCCTGCATACCTGTGGCTGCACATTGCCACACCAGAGCTCTTACACTGGCATTGTGACTCCCCACCTCATGCCCACTCAGGGCTCTCATCGCCTGCAGTAGAGCTGAGCTGCCTGGGGCAAGCTTGCTCCATGCCAGGACAACATAAGGCACACAGTGCAGGTGTAAAAGGATGCTCTTACAGCTGCACTGCCAAGCAATGCAGTGAAAAAAGAAAAAGAAAACAACAGAAACCACTTCTAAGTAATTGCAAAGTGATTTAAGCACTTGTCCTATGCTACCCTGACCAGGAACAACTGCATCTCAGCCACACTCATGCACTGCATTTAACTCTTGCCCCCTTAACACAGGGACCCATCAGGCTCTTCCCACTATCCCAGCCTAGCACCAGGCCAAGAAGCACTTGGGCTCCTTTTCAGGAGGCCACAAACTTCTCTTGCCACCTGCCATCACAACCACTCTTCCACCATGGAAGCTGGATGGTGGAAGTCATTGTGCTGCCTGGCCGCAGTTTCACAGTTGGGTTTGCAAGCAGGAAGGCGGCAGGTTCAGCTCTGGCTTTGATGTGGTTGCTTCTTGAAATGAGCCCAGAGCAAAACCAAGTGGGATCTGGGAATGGCATTCGGCAGCGGCAGGCTGGGCATTGCTGCCCGCGCTCTCGCTTGCCGGCTGGTTTGGCCGCCCTTCAGGAACTCAGAGTCAGCTAAATGGAAAATCATCGCTCGTCTCACTTCAAACCGCACTGGACATATGGCTTTTGTCAACAGCAAATTAATTTTTAGAAGCCTCGGTCTTCCTGTTAACCAGGCCCTTGGTGAAGACAAAAGCCAACGTTCAGCAGTGCTGGACCCAGGCAGAAGCACTGCCTGAGGATGGGCACCCTGACATCATGGAGTCAGCTGCTCCCAGCACCCACATCCACCTCCCAAGTCTTCCCCTCTCTCCTCCCTCTCAGAGAGGCTCATGACAGGGAGAAAGAAGAATTGCTGAATGATCGCCGATGGTGCAGCACTTCAAAGGGCCAGGCTGTGCTCCCTGCCAGCGCCGTGCTGGATGCGGCGCTCAGCTCTTACTCCTTTGGCAGCTCCACAGCCGTATCCAGAAAGTAATTACTTAAAAAGGAAATAAATGTCACCCACAGGGCTATAAGCAAAACCCCAGGCAGGATGAACAGAGCCCCACTAGGATCTGCACGCTCACACAGTATGAGGAAGGGAGGAATGAGCTGTTTCCATTCATCAGGGTGGGGTGTTTACTCTGAGGCCTATTGATGACATTAGACCAGCCCACTGTGCACCTTTAAGTTCACAAGGCAGCTGATCAGACACAGTGCTGAACTGCACTTGCTTTCACTCTACAGCACCCTGATCCCCAGGATGGCTGATGGGTGATCACTTTCAACAGCAATAAACGCTGGTGCCAAAGATGCAGGCACCTCCTGGCATCAGCTCTGCTGTAACCTTTAGGGAGATGAACAAGAAAACTGGCATGAGCAAATGGGATAATTTTATTTACTTTTAAAACTGGTAGTTTGTAATTGTCAAAATTTGAAAACCAAATTTCTAGCTCAAGCCGGCTGGGGAAAGTCAAATGCAGCCACCTCACCAATGCAAAGGAGCCAGCCTGGGCACTACTGGGCCCTACTGGGCCCTTGAAGAGGACCAGGCTTTGGCAGACCTCTATTCAGTTCTGGAAAAAACCCCTTATTCTAAGCAAATAAGAAGGAAAGTGATACCCTGAGGATTCTGGGATGAGACCTGATCTCAGCTGTCCTTGTTTCCACTGGAGCTGCATCAGGAGGAAGCCACTTTACAGCCTCTGCTCTACACAGGCTGAGTGTGAGCAAGTGTCCCAGTGTGGGGTACGAGCACTGGGGACCGCATGGCTCCAGTGCAATGCTCCAGGAGCTCAAAAACCCCCTCAGTGACTTGGGATGTGCAGAGCAAGTAACAGTGCACAGGACGTGCTACAGGGGATGGAGGCACCCATGGAATGCTGGGTCAGGATGCACCACAGGACACATGGCTCCCACACGCCCTGGCATGCTCATGGGTGAAGGCGCAGCAGAGGCAATGGGAAAGCACTCCTCTAACGGACTCCAGCCAAGCAAACATAGTACCATACAGTATTGAATAATTTTAAAAGTTAAAATAGTTTATTGCTGTTCTTTGTAAAAATGCACTTAACTTCCATCATCCGTTCTCTTCCTTTTTTTGGCTGTTGGACTGGAGGCATAAAAAGGTTACGTTTACCTATTTGTTCAATGACCTAACACCTTTCTCTCTTTTGCTTCACTCATGATATTCTCCTAAGTTTCGCTGGCCAACAGCCCCAAATCTCTTCTACATAAATACTGTAAATGTCTCCATAGGTTGCAGCATTGTAACAAAAGATCTACCAAAGTAGACAAAATGTTCGCTAGTCTTGGTTGGTTTTTTGCATTTAAAAATATACCTTAATTTGAGATAATCTTAACAGAGTAACAATTACAATAAGAAAATAGTACAGTGCGTTGACTAAAGGAATATCCTGCTCTCCTTCAAGCCAATATTCCCTTTTGCATGTTGAAGTGATTCGGCAATTACTTAAGAACTTTTACCTACATACAATAATTTAGTAAAATGAGAATTAAACAAGGCAGATACTACTCTTCTTCTGTCTGCAATTCACAGCTCATGCGAATAAAATCGCAATAAATATTAAAAAATAGTTTTTCTTTTTTTTTTCTCTTTTTCTTCTTTTCTGTAAGGCATCTCTGAGTATTGCAAAGTTTTTGTACAACCAAAAAATAAGATTGCTTTTTATCATGTTCTCCGAGTACCTCTGTACCTCAGCGGTAAATAGAAGCATCGTAGGTTTGATGAGGAAGGGCAGGCTGATGGGATAGGGGTGGAAAGAAGACCATGGGTGATGGAAGCAGACCACGATGTGTGCAAGAATCTGTAGTTCTCCTGTGGAACATTTCAGTCACTTTCAGAACATCTTCAAGACAGTATCTGTCCGGATCGGGGTAGAAAAAGAAAATACAAACAAAAAACCTAACCAGAAGTCCATTTATGTAAGCACAGTCAGACTGCAAGGGTTTGCCCTTAACACTATAAATAGCTTAGGTATTGATATGCACCTACAGAAAGGGAATAAAGGGACAGGGTGATTTTTTTTTCTTCCTTTTTCTGTTTTGATTCTTTCATTGGGTTTTTCTGTTGTTGCTTTTGTTGTCCCAGTCGTATCCTTCCATTGTATGAGATTGTCCTAGGCGGCAGGGCCCTTACTGCATACGGTCAGGCTGCAGCTGCTGGGGCTGATACTGCACGAAGGCAGTGGCGGGTGCCGCGGGGTTGCTGGCGGTGATGGGGGGCTGGACCGTGCCTGTGTATCCGTATCCCACAAACCCGGCAGCGGGAGAGGCAGCGTAGGGATACTGATCGTAGGCAGCTGTGGTGTACTGGGAATAGGCTTGGCTGGCGGCGGTGTAGTCGATGTAGGGAGAAGTGATGGACTGCACAGGGGTAGGGATAACCACACTGGGCTGGATGATAGCTTGGGGGTAAACATAGTGAGGCGTGAGTCTGTGGAGGCAACAGGAGAGAGTTAGCGAGCAGCTGGGCTCCCTGCAACCCGCATGTTCCCCTCTTTACTCCCCCAAATTCATGTGCCTCAGCCACAAACACAGTGCTGCCCCTGAGTGAGGGGTGCTGCTTGAGGTGGAGGGAATGAAAAGCAAAACGCTCCTAGACTCAAGGGTGGAAGTAGTGCAAGGCAAAGCATGGACTGCAAGAACGGACAACACCCTGTGCTCCATGTCTTGTTTCTCCTACTATCCCTGCTGTCAGTCCCTAAAATAACCTCTCTGGAAGGCAGCGGCTGTGTCACAGCCAGACTGGCTCACCAAATCTCCCTGGTTCTTGCCTATCCCTGCCTGCACTGGCAGCATCACTGCCTCCCATAGCCTCCAGGTCCACGCTCCCCACCACTTCTCAAACCCTGGTGGAGGCTACAGAGGACCCATAGCCCATGGGGCACTTCCTGGCACCAGGAACACTCCTTCACTTGTCCCACATGGTGTGTCCCATCAGGGATGAACACTGCCCCTGTGCCATAGCCATGGGCCTTTCAGCTTGCCAGCTGTTATCAGTGCTACACATTTCAGCCTGTTTCCATAACACTGAATGTTTAGGGCAATGCTACAGGGTGTTTGTTGTAAAACATAAGAGACTAATTCTGGTTTTCTTCCCTTCGATAACACTCCTCAGTAGCGACTGTGCCAGCAGCCCCCAGTGCACCTGAGATGCTCATGCACCCATGAGCTTATACATCCAGGCTCTGCAGCCAGCCAGCCCCTGCCATTTCCTCTGCTTTTCAATGGAGGTCCTGAAGTGTTGCTTTTCATCAGCCAGCTTGCCCCTGTCCTGAGTTAGCTGCGCTGCTAAGAGGAATTTAGCACCACTAGTCAATTAAAGTCCATAGATCCTGGAGGTCATTAATGCAGGATTGCCCATTAAAAAAACTGCTAAAGAGGAGGAAAAGGAAAAAAAACAAACCCAAAAAAACCCAAAAAACCAGCAAATGAAAAAGCTGTATTTTCCAAAGGACCTCCAACAAGTGAGGCCTCAAACAAGAGAAAAAGCTGCATTAACCGGAAGGTGCAGGTCCATCCACACAAACTGCCACGGGCCAGATGAAAACAGGTAATTGCACATCAATGCAGAGTGCAAATGGTATCTGCCCGCACAGCCCTCAGCAGCACAGAGCTCCAGCGTGCGCAGGCTTGAGACGGCTGGGGCTTGTTTAAGAAACAGGGGTGTGCAGACTGGTCCCAGCAAATGGCACATGGCCATGACAGATCACAGCCACGTGCATCAAGAAGTGCACTCTGTGGAAAGGGTCCCTTTGGTGGCTGCTTGCTGAACCACGACAGGCAACAGCATGAACCAGAACCCATCCTCTGCAGAGCTCGTTCCAGCCCGCCCCCAAACCCAGCTCGTTTTGGCAAACAGAAAACCCCCAAGGTAACTGCAGAGAGCTTATGCAGATTCAGACACTCTGAGGGTTTGTGTGTGGATGTGTGTGACAGCACATTTTCAAACACGACCACTGCTAAAAGCCTCCCACAAGCTCTTCACAAGGCCTGTATGTGCCCACACTGCTCTTTAGAGCCAAGCTCAACTGCTATGGCAAGGGTATCTTGCCCACTCATCCATCTCTGGGGTTGGAAGCTTCAGGACTCCCCACACTGCCCAGCAGCGGGTCCCAGCGCTCTGGTGCTTATAGGGACTCACAGTGAGGGACTGGCCACTTCTGCTGGATGGGTCACCGGCCACCCTCATTCCATCCAAGTGTCCATCCTAGGTCTCAGCTACCACATACAACACACTGGGGTTCACGTGGGGCTGGTCCCAGCGCTCTGGTGCTTATAGGGACTCACAGTGAGGGACTGGCCACTTCTGCTGGATGGGTCACAGGCCACCCTCATTCCACCCAAGTGTCCATCCTAGGTCTCAGCTACCACATACAACACACTGGGGTTCATGTGGGGCTGGTCCCTCCAGTCCAGCAGAATGAGGCTGTTCTCATTTGCTTTGCCACCAGCATTGGATGGTTCAACCTGCTCTTCAGGCAGGAGAAAGGCTTCTCACAAACAAGTGTTCATCTGAACCAAGTTTTCTCTCCATTTCCCACTCACACACGCACTTTGGTTTTTCTTGAGGCAATTTGCATGATGAGAGAATGATTATTCTCTTCCCTCCACACAGCAACACCGCCTCTGAAGTCAGGGTCCTTACATACAAGAAGGCCAGCTCCGGAGAAGCAGCAACAAGGAGGACATGGTGGGAAGCAGCACTTCAGCCTTTGGCTGATTAAGTGCAAGACCATCTCCAGAGGCCAGAGCCATCCCTGACATAATGCAGAGAGAGGAACCCTGAAGTCCTTCAGTCCATAAATGCACCATACCCAATATCACCCTGTGACTAACAAGAATGAGACGAGGCAGCACAGTGTCACTGAATCACTTTTGGTTTAGCTTTGATATAAGCTGAGGCTGCCACAACAGAAGCTTATGCACCCAATGTCCCCCACATCAGACAGCAGCAGCAGATGCCTGTGCTGAGGAGCTGGGCCTAGTCCCAGCCCAGAGGTTCCTCATGCTTGGTCACTTGGGGTTTGCTGCCTTTCATTTTGTTTTACAGAACACAGAGGTGCAGTACTGCTGTCTCGGCGGGCCAAGGGCTGGGAAAAGGCTCTGCAGAGGCATTCCCTGGCATCAGCCCATGAAGCAATACGAGTGGACCCCACACATGCCTCTTGCTCTACCCCCTTGTAAATCAGCAGCTCAGACAACAGCCTGCATCCCAGACTGGTGATGGGATGCTCTGGCTGCCTGTTGCTTCTCCCTGTATGTAGTTCCCACTACTGGGTTCCTGCTACTCCAGGGCTTGATAAAGTCAAAACCACTCCACAAGTGCAACAGAACCACATGCACAGTCCTGATGCTCAGGACTCACCACAAAACACCCATCAGCAGGAGCAGAGGAGGGGCCTGCACTTTTCCTGCGCACAGGCTTTCAGCCTGCGCCTGCAAAGTGACCAGGAGGATGGCCCAAGAGCCCCCCAGCAACCCAGCCTCAGCATCATCCTGTTTGACCAGCAATGCAGGTCACCCCCAGATGTCCCCTGCTGCCACCCAACTGCTCTTCAGGGCCAGCTCACCCCATGCAAGGGACACAGGGTGAGTACATGCCTCTGGCTCATCCCTGAGAGACTCCACACACCAGCTTTGCCTTCAAGGTGTACAGGTCCTCCGTTGCAGTTCCCATGGTGTATGCAAGAGCAAATCCATGACATTCTCACTATTTCTTTTTCAGCACAAAAAAATTCCAGCTCTTCAATGCTACTTTGAATAAAAAGCACCATTAGCTAGGAATACGGTAAGTACTCCTGTACCATATCCAGAAATACATCCCAGCCCAATACGTACACACATGCACATCATACACCATGGTTTACTGCACTAGAAAAATCACACTCAGCAACTGCAGCATCCACTTCTATGTAAAAGGGAAGGCTCTTTTGGTCTGTGTGGTTTCACTAATTTAGCCAGAAGTCTCAATCAAGATATTATGCAGTTGTGACTTCTGAATTAGGTGGACAGATGGCAACTCATCGATCAAAATGCACAACCCAAGGTAAGGTCACTTTGATGACTTGCAGCTACAGACAGAACAAAACAGCACAGTGCAATGAAGTTCTCTGCAGGCTATGTTTAACATCCAGACTTAAAGGCTTTAAATATATTCCCCCCTGCCATAATTTCTGAAGATGATTTCTGGAGGTTTTTTGGAGTTCTTCTTCTAGAAATCAGCAAACTCTGAGTTTCTACAGAATGAGTCACATCTGTGTGTTTTAAGATGCCTTTCCCTTCCTCCCTCCCTGCAGTCTTCCTCCATCCCCCACAACGGGCCCTGCCAGCCAGAGGAGAACTTCATCTAGAACATGCACAATGTGATTGTAAAATGTCAACCAAGCCATCAGCCACCGCCACCACACATCAGATTCACTCCATGAGATGTTATGGTTAATCACAGGCGAAGGCCACAAAACGCAATCAGCATGGTCAAACCTAGGTCTAGAGCCAGCGGCGGCAGCAGCAGGGACTCGGGAGGGCTGTCGCGGTGCAGGAGGGCAGATGGGACCACCACACTAGCCCACGTTCCTAACCATGTGGCACAATGGCACCCAAAATTGAAAGACACAAAACAAAAGAGATGGTTACAGAGCCCCTGGCAGAGAGACACGGGCTCAGCTTCTGCTCTTGCTGTGCAAAACACAAGGGACAGAGCAAAGCAGCAAGTTTTTGGTGCAGCCCTAAAACCTGTTTCTCCCCATCACACTACACTGGTGGGGCTGTCGGGGCTGAGCTGCAGGGCAGGGACGGCTGGTGGGCAGCCAGGAAGATGGGAACAGTCAGATGGCCATGTGCCCCACACCTCTTCCCAGTGGCAAGGAAGAACAACCTAACCAGGCTCTCTCCCTCAACATCAGCTCTATCTGGCAGAGCTCATCTTGGAGGCACTTCATATATTTGACTATTTTCTATCAGATTTACAGCTAAAATGAGTTCTGGCAGCACTTTCTCAGCTTTCCCCCATCCTGCAGGGCTTCCTATGCATGAGCAGCTCTTGCAAGATGTACAGGCCTGGAAGAGCAGCAAAGGGGAGCTCCTGACCCCCTTGATCCCTACCAGCTATGCTGGGAGCTGGTGTCACTGCTCATGCAGATGTAGGAGACAACTGCAACCCTCCATCAAGAAACACAGCATCACACAAGCACTTGGGAAGCAAGAAGGGGCACAGGGCTCTTGGCAGTCTTGCAGAGATCAGGACACAAATGCCACTGCCACGACCAGCCTTTTATTCCTTAAAGGGTAAAGGAACAGAGCCCTTTGTGTCTGCCACCAAAGGCACAAATTCTGGCATTTGACTCCAGGAATTTGGCCTCCATTTCCATTAGAATTGACCCATAGCTGCTACAGGGACACCCACACTGCCACAACACATGGTGCTGTGCTCTAGCTGGTAGGTGGTACAGCACAATGAGCTGATCATGACAGCAACCTGACAACTACCTCTGGTCAAGTAACACCTCCCACCACAACATGGAGGAGAGATGTGAAGATGTATTTTGGAGTGGGTTCCAAGAGCACCAGAGAGAAGCAGCTCTGGGAAGCGCATCCCAGCAGCACTGGAGAGCAGCAGCAGACCAGGCGCTCCACACTTGCACTAGCTCTACACCTCAGAGCTGGGGATGCACAGACATATCCTGATGTGATTCTCACCCCAAGACGTCATTCCTGAAGGATGCTCCCAAGCCAGCAAACACTCACTTCACAGAGCCACTTTAACTAAACCTGTGTGCAGTGGCAATATGCACCATAAGGGCCTCAGCCACAATGACAGACTGTAGAAGCATGAGGAATTCAGGACCTGTTCTCAAACCCAGACATGATGAGGAGGGGTACAGGCTGGAGCCATGGCCAGGGCAGTCCCTGCCTGCCAACAAGGAGGAGATCACCGTTTATCCACCAATGCTTTGGTTCAGATCAGGACATTCATTGCGCCCCAACCACTCCCCCATCCATCATCATTCACTGACATGGGCTGGGCTTCAACTGCTGATGACAAACCTCTCAATCCTGAAGTGTTCCTACTAAAGCTGATTTAAACATGCACTGCAATGTCAGTGACTTCTCCCTCATCAGCCAGCTCGAAGTAAGACAAGGATGAACTCTGCAGCTCTATTGTACAGCGCTTATTCTCCCTACTACGATATGATACAAACACAGAACAGCAAAGGAACACGATTTCTGCTCATCTTGTAACTAATTTGCCTGTCTGCTGCTGCTTATGCTCCTGAGGCCCTGTGAAGAGACATAACAGCCTGTGCAAACAGGTACACACAGCTGAGCTTCCTGCTTCCCTGTTGGGACCAGACATCACCACACTGGTGGCAATTGCCAAGGAACAACTTGCCACAACAGGCTGTCCCAGGCTGGAATCAGAAGACGACGAAGTGAGTATGGTGCAGGATTCAGTGATAACTGGTTGCTGAGCAAATCAAAACCATTGCTCAAGAAGCATTAATGCCAACTGGAGGGTACAAGAGCAATCCATTATTTCAATTTATTTTGTCAGGAAAGAGAAAACTTAAGGAACTGGAGGAACTGCAGTAGAGAACCTATCATAGACCAGCAACATCCCCATTTTACAGTGTTAGTGCATCTTGACTTCACAATGCAACAAACTAATGACCCACAGCAGAGGAAGGTGGATCCCACAAAAACCAAGTAAAAAGAAATGTAATCAACACCTTCCCCATAGTCAGTGTGGGGGAAAATAAACCAACAACAGAGCATATTAAAAGTGTTTTAAAAAGACGTTGCCAGCTGAAGATGAGAGCACATCTTCTCACTAAGATCCAGTCCTTTCTCGTGGCATAACCCAGAGTTCGAGATCAACGTGCTGAGCTCTACCACGAGTTAGCCAGGCTCAACAACTTACAGCCTTATCCTCTCCATCTGCTTTCCCCACACCCAAAGGAAAAAGGAAACAAAAAAAGTTAATCCCGGACAAAGCATGTCGGGCCAGACCAAGAATAGTTTTGGAGAAGCAGGCTGAAAAACACTCAGGTAGCAGGAGATAACATCTGCCCGAAACAAGAGCCATCTGGCACCGAGGAAAAAGCCACATGGAAGCTAATCCACAACTAGACAGCTATCCAGAGAAGGAAAACTCCCTCCCCTTTCGAGTTATCAGCACAGCCAAACCAGAAATTAACAGACAGGCGAAACGGAAAATGCTTCACACCAATACACTACAGAAGCCAGAGACCTTCATCTGCAGCGTGAGAAACCCAGGAAGACGCTGGATTCATCCTGTCCATGCAAGAAGAAAACCCAGGAATTCTGCCTTTAACTAAGCTTTCCAATTTTCTTCTGTAATTTGGAGAAAACCAAAGGCTGCAGAAACATCTCTTGAAGTTTTCTCAAGTACCTGACAACTTTTGGCATCATCTATATTAATGGGCTACTTTCAACTGGTTTTTAACAGGTTTACTTTATTTACACATGATCCCGTCCATTGACTTTTAACTGAAACCATCCACACATTTGATATATGAAAAATTCTCTTGGGTAAACAAAGTATTTCGAAGCTGAATTATTTAGCTATAGAATAAGTGATGATAGATCTATTTTTGATAGAAGAAAGCCTACACTGATGAAACAAGTCATTTCCCAGGAAACAAAGGAATTCCGTTTTAAGAGGTTCCGTGATGTCTACCACCGGTTGTGCCTTTGGTGCTCTAGAGCATCTAAAACGTCTCTCTCCACACTTTCCTACAACCTGGAATCCTGAGGGGTTGCAAGCCTGCCCCTGGCATGGCTATCCCAGCCTCTGCTGCTTTGGCAGGAGCAGAGCCAGCAGCAGCTCAGCTATGACACAGGGGCACTGAAATGCTCAAAGCTGGCAACAGGGAAATTGCAGGGGACAGCATGATCCTGTTTACAGCATTAAGAGACCAAGAAATAGGAGACTCAGTTTTAACTCCGAGGTCCACGACTTTCCATCTTTTGTGATCACAGAGTATATTTAGCTCTGGTATGTAGCTTGCTCCCATCCGCGGGGAACAAGTTCTTCATATAAGTCATATTTAGAAGTGACCCAGTGTCCTTGCTACCAAATTATCAGCACAACAACTGTCTAGCTCCCTCAGTGGTGTCCTCAGCTCAGAGGCAGGCCAGCCAGAGCCACATTTATCATTCAAATTACTGGGCATGTGTTTAATACTGCAGAGTTAGGGACTGGTATGCCCGCAGCTGTGCAAAGGAAAGATGAGATCAAGTACAGGCTGGACCACTCTAAGAATTCAGACACATGCACCAATCTACCACATTGGGACTATGTGGCACCAGCCAGATCAGAACAGGAGAATTTTGCATCTGCCACTCCCCAGCTCCTTTGGTCTCTGCTGCTATGGAGGTTGCTCTTGTACTGGCGAGGATGAAGAGCAAATCCACCGAGGGCAATGGAATCAGGCAGAGAAGACAGCGCAACTCGCATGCTGTAAACACAAAGCTAGAGCCAGCTCAGCCTGGCTCTCCATCACAGGCAGGCTTTGTGCCCTGACTGCACTGGAAAGGCACATGGCACCCTTTACCCAGAGCCTGTCCCCTGCAAAAGGTCTACTACTGCCTTGAGCTTGATGCACCAGTTACACAGCCAAGCGTATGGTCAGTATATCAGACCATGCTCTCCTTTCTTATTCTTCTGTGGACCTATACTACATGCAGGACATGAGCAAACTGTACCCCTAACCGTAACACATTATATACCAAGCCCTTGGGTCTGATACCAGTGTTTGCCAACTTGAGGTAGATATTCAAGAAGGTTTACAAAGCCACCTGATCTGCTTACAAATACACATCTACTCTAAACAAGTAAATGAAAGAGCTCTTTCTGACTGACAGCATTCGGTCTGAAGAGCAGTAACTATGCCCAAGAACTAGCAGCTGAAGCCATTTAGGAAATGGATTTGGATGTTTCTAAGGAACAACCCCCCCCCCAAAAAAAAAAAAAGCTTTTATGTTACAGGCACACAATAAACAACAGGTGCTGGGAGCACATCCATCCCATGGGAGCCGCCTGGGGTCCAGGGCAGGCCAGCTTTGGGCAAGTGGGAGCACAGGGAATGCCAGCTGACAGGGCCTGAGCAGAGCAAGGCCAGTGTGCGCCCTTTTATAACCATAACCACAGAAAAGATGAAAGCTTGTTTCCTTTCATTTTTAACCCAGTAGAGGAGGTTTAGGGATATACAGCTGCGAGGGAGGGCGGGCGGGCACAAAGGGACTTTCTTCACTTCCGAAATGCAGCAGCATCAACACATGACATTTCAGAGATTTAACTCTTCCCAGTGCTGCCCAAAACCAGAACCAGGAGGCTGCCAAAACAAGCAGCTACACGAGGATGGGCAGCAGGGTCTCTGGAGCAGCAATGGAAAGAGCTGTATCCTGCTACAGGAGACAGCTGCATGTTTCCAAGAGCTCAGTCACTGGTAGATCTCCCACACAGATAGCTCCTCCGCTGAGACACAGCCACAGGAATGCATCTGCCATACACTGCTCATGTCCAGAGCAGCCGAGTACAGCAAGTACAGAGGAGGACCAGGGAATCCCTGTTCCCTGCACAGATCAAACCTGTCTCCAGCACCAGATTCCCAGGGGAGAGGACCAAGTTGGGGCACAAAAACATCTGCCACATCACCATGTACTGCTGTTCAAGCAGTCTACACAGTTGCCCCAGCAGCTGCCAAGAAGTTTCAATATGTTTCTCAAGATTTCATAAAAGAGACACTAATGCGGTAGTATAGCAGTGGTGTTTGGGGAGAGAGGGTCTCCCCCTTCTCTGGTCCCATAAGCACAGCTCTGCACTGGCTGGGAGCTGCAGGGATGCACTGGCATTACAGCCTCCAAGCACAGCACGCTCTGTAAGCTCCAGGCTAATGCTGCTCCCCTAAACTCAGAAGCCAGATCTCCAACTCACCCTGACACAGACACGACCTTTGCCTTGCGCCTTACTATAAAGATCTCTGGTTACTACAATCTAGAGAATACTTTTCAAAGGAGGATTTACTACCGACTCCATGCTGTCTGCTGGGCGAGTGCCTCCCCTGCCAGGACAGCAAGAGGAAGGAGAGAGGCTCTTCATGGTTTCTCTTTCTGTTCCACATACCTCAGGCAGTACTTACAGACGCATTTGGGTGCCTGGTGCTGGGGGGGGAGGAGCCTTCAGTTTATAAAGAATCCTCACTGATGTTTAAGTAATTTTCATAGTTTCCATTCATTTCAGGTTTCACCCAAACCTGCATTTTGTGGCTTGATAACTGGAATACGACTGGCTTTCTCTGATTTAACTAGCAACTAATGGGCTCATTCACTTCTTCCTTGCCAAGTCCAGGTTGCACACCTAGCACCCATGTCCCATAATAATCATCTTTTGGAAACCACATGCCAACCCCTCGGCACATTTTACAGAGACAGGAACTGCAGGAGGGAGAACCAGGCAACATCTAACACCATGGGCAAAGCCACTGAGCTCGAGTTTGGTATAGACCCACCAGACACAGGGCAGAGCAAACTGACAGCAGCAATTGAGTGAAGCTTCCAAAGACAGTCAGACCCTGATAAACTCCTCATCTATCCTCAAATCCCACAGAGGGCTGAGGAAATCGTGAGTTCAAGAAAATGCAAGAATGGAGCCTGGCAGGCTCTTAATTTTGTTGAGACAAAGAGGGAACCTGCAGCCAAGCTCTACTGCTTGATTGAGCACCTGATGCTTTGCTCAGAAGCCAGAGAGCAGCCCCGGTCATGGTATTCAAGTGAACGGCTTTTTGCCCAACCCATGTTTCCAGTGATTGTGCTGCAGCAATGACTGCGTGCAATGAAATTCTCATCTAATGATGCTTGCAAATGGTGATATATAATCCCCTGCCTCCAGCCCTCGAGTCTCCTGGTTCCTGTCTCTTGGCAACTGATAAATAATTTATAGTGCTCTCTGCTGTATGTGCTAACTGTAGCTCTGCTGGTTTAATCTTGAAACCAATGCCTAAGATCTGGAACAGTAACTGTTTAGCTCACAAGGAACACGCAGTCAGTTGATCAACACTCCTCTGTATGTGAAACTAAACCCAAACTGTTCAAAAACTCTGTTTTCCTGAGCTGCACCCACAGGAACAGCACCCACAGGAACAGCAGATTATCTGCACTGGGTGCAGGCGTGTGCTGGTGCTCCTGCCAACACAAGGAGTTTAACGTGCTTCACCATTTTGCTCTTTTCTGTTCACATGCTTGGAAAAGCCTGTAACAGGCTGGTTTTATTGCCAACTGTTGTGCACTCCTGTGCAACCTGGAAAGCCTCTGGGATTCACATCTCAAAGGCGCCACTGCTGCCTACTTTGAAGGCTAAGAAAACTATTATAGCTCCCATGGAAGGAGAGCTATTAAAAAGCAGCATCTTGTCTACATGGAGTACTGTGGCTCTTGCACACATGAGAAGACAAAAAAGAGAGACTCTTCATTTCATGACAGATGTTCTTCGGGTCTTTCCAACAGGGCTGGAACCACATATGAAAACTGGCATGTTTGAACGGTACACAACACACGCACACTGGGCGTGCACTATTGTGGCAACACAGCCTCTCACATCCATAAACTCATTGGAATGAGATTACCCAGGCAGTTGGCAACTGCAGCCATGAGGGCAGAGGAGTGAAAGTTTCTGTTTTGTTGCTAGCGGATTTTTTCTTTAGAAAAAACCCACCTACCCCAAAACCCATGGGCAGAGAGCAGGAAAGGGATGAAGTATTCCTGCTGACAAAGGCCAAAATCCCATCTATTTCTATGAGAGGCACACAAAACCCACAACAGAGCGGTGCTCAAAAGCTTTAAAAAAATGCACCTACTTTCTAAATGCTCTTAGAAAATAATAATAAAAACCCCCTATCAATATTCACTTTCTGAAATGGTGTAAAAAAAGAACGGCATCAATCATTAAACAGTTAAATGAAGGCAGTATGACAGTCACTATTGTTCTCGTGAAGCACACTTGTCTTTTGCTGAGCAGCTGCCAGATCCTATTAGATGTATAAAAAGAGGACTTTTCTAACCGAGTAGGGATGGTATAAGCTATTGAAAACAGCAGACAAAAGCCCACTTTTGCAGACTATTCAAGCCTTGTATAACATCTGTCCAAAATCAATTTTTGACCTAATGTTACTTTCATTAAGTAACAGACTTTGTTTCGAATGCAATTTGTTTTCTAGGATAGAACTGTATCCTGAGCATTATTACGTGGGAAACAGCACGGAGGGAGCAGAAGATCTTATTTGAGACACATGAGAACAGAATTTGCTTAATTGTTTTGACACCTTAAGTACTATAATAGAGAAACTATTTTCCATCTATTTGAATTCTTGAAGTTGGCAAAGCAGCAAGTAATGCACTGGGTTTATTATGACTAAGATTTACTGAGGATAAAGGAGAATCTTTGGGAATTACATTAAAGCTGACAAAGGCACAAAACCTCCAAAATCTCCACCAGAAATAAAGTACTCTGAGCATTAACAACAGCTGCTGAAACTGTCCACTCTTGATGGCTAAAAGGCTTTTTTCACGCATTTTAAAGCATGAGGAGGTTGACTCATGAATTTGATTTCAAACAGACTGTTAAGAACCATTTGCACTTACCCAAAGGGTCTCTGAATGAAGGCTGGATGTAGCTGCTGCACACCTATGGTAAAACCTAAAACATGTTCAGAGAAGAGAGAAATATTAACAACTGGCATCCACTGAACCATCCACATTCAGCTGTTAATACACACGCATATTTCCACCTCGGACACATGTACATGCATTTTATCTGCTATTCATATGAGCAAATTTAGAGCCCCATTTAGAAGCAAGTTAATTTTAGCATGTGTATGCAATACACAGGAGCAGCAGATGGGAATTCAGATTAAAGATTGGCGTGAAAGTGCTGTTATTGAACAGACAATGGGGTATCGTGCCTCATTTTACACACTGGGGTCATTAAACCAAAGAGCAAAAGATGAACTGGATCTTACTGTTAATATGGACGCAGCGAAGGGAATAACAGGAAAATGGATTCGTTTTAACTCAGTTATACAAACTTGGATGCATAACACTAGTGTAGAAGGTATGAGTAAGATGATATGGAAGAGATAACTAGACAGTGTCCTAGGTCAACAATCAGAACTACGAATGATAAGCACACATCGCCAGATCAGATTAATCCAGCCTGAGTAACTAGTTCCTTGCCTTACAAGTTATTCTAATAGAGAGAGATGGGATCTCCCGGGTGCCTCACCAGTTTGAATACTCCTTGGTTTTGCTCCCAAATAGGCCAGGTTCACATTCGCTTTCCTGCCATCAATGATGGGGTTTGGGTCTTTGCACGCTCTTTCAGCTGCAGCTCTGTCTGCCATAGTCACCTAGAGAGAAGCACAGCCTTGTTTGTAGTACCAGCACTTTGTAAGCACTCCAGCAACAAGCACTACACGGAGTTTATTTATTGTTCTATTTTGAATCAGGAGCTAAACTCCGCTTGCGGCGGTCTCCCTTGCAAAGCAAGACGGGAAGAGCCCCTGGTGACCTGATGGATAAGAGAGTTCCCCCCTCGCCAAGCCACTCCGTTGTGCTTACACCGGCCGCTCTCCCTCGCCTCCCCACCTCCTCATCCGTGCTGTTCTGCGGGGCTGGTGGAGCCCGGGGCTGAGGGGAGCGGGCAGGGGATGCACAGCCCGGCTCAGCCGGGACCGGCGGCAGGAGGTGCTGAAACGCGGGGCGCGGGGGGCTCCGTTCCGGGTACCCCCCCCCCGCCATTGTCCCGACACACGCACAGCCACGACGGGACGGGCGGCAGCACCGAGCCGCTCACAGCGGGCACCGCTGGCAGCCCCCTGCCCGGGGCCGGGAGCGGAGCGCGGCGGGGACACTGAGGCTCGGCGCGGCACTTACAAAGCCGTATCCCCGCGATTTGCCGGTCTGCCGGTCGGTGATCACCACCGCCTCCTCGATGTCCCCGAAGACCTCGAAGTACTTCCTGAGGGAGGAGTCGGTGGTGTGGTAGGGCAGCCCCCCGACGAAGATCTTGGTGAAGGTGGTGTCCTTCTGCACGGTGTGCATGGTGCCGGCCACGGCCGACCCCTGCCGGCATCCACCCCGCGCCGCCGGCCACGACAAGAAACGCTCCCCCCCCGCCCGCGGCGGCCGAAGGGAGCGGAGTCGGCAGCTGGGTCCCGGGGGCCTACACCCGGCTCATGGCCGCGCTTTGTGCCGGGAGCGCGGGCGGCCCCGCGCCCTCCCGCCCGTGCCGGTGAGTAGCGGCCGCCCGCCGCTGCCGCCGCCCTTTGTAGGGCCGCGCCCGCCCCGCCCCGTCCCGCCCCGCCGCCGCGCAGGGGTGCTCGGGGCGCGTAGTCCGGCTCCGTGCCCGGCGCGGCGCTGCGGGTCGGCGGCGCGGACGCGGAGGCCGGGGGCGAGGGGGGGGATGTGTGTGTGTCCGTCCGTGTGCGGCCCCGGGCACTGCCCCCGGCACAGCAGCGGAGCTGCCGCGCCCCGCGGTCTCCTCGCCCCGGTGGGCATCGAGACCCCCGCGGGCATCGGGGCCGCCGCCGCGCCCCGCGGACCCCGGCGACAACGGGGGCAGCCCGCCGGGCTGAGCCTGCCCCAGACTACAAGTCCCGGCTGCTCCCGGGGAGCCGCTACAAGCGCCGCGGGCATATGGGGACGTGGGGGGAGGCGAGGATATTGCTGCGGCGGGAGCCCGCCAAAGAAACCCGCCTCGGATGAGGGTTCTTTGCTCCCCGCTCCCGCTGTTGGGTTGCACAATAATCTCAAGTGCGAGCGTTTAATCCCCGGCGGGTTCGGACACAGGAACAAAGCCCTCAGGCAGTTTGCCAGCCCTTGTGGCGCGGCTTGTGGCAAAAGCACGTTAGGAAGCCAAGACAGGAGGAAGGGTTAGTCTGGAACCGAGTCAGCGAGGAGGCATAGCCAGGGGTTTAATCACTGGTCGCTGCTCCAAAAGTATCTTTCCTCAGCAGGTTCCTAAGCCTCCTGCTTCTCCACTGGACACACATCTGTCTGTGCAGCCTGCCTCTGCGGAACAGAGATGCGTTATTCCCATTTCCAGTGCAATGGGATTCTCCTCCGCTGTCCCCCCTTTGCATTGTTTCCTCTAAGGACAGGCAGCTCACACAAGGGAGGCTGTGAAATGCCACTGCCTTTGATCTGGTCTGAGCTGCAGCTTTCAGACCTGGGAAAGCTATGATTCAAAGCTGGGAGTATTGTTACTGTAGTGCAGCCCCACATCCAATCCATGTACTCCAGTCTATAACTGCAGGAAGACAAAAGCTGAAAAGCTACTTGGTGCCTCAGAATCCGCCACTGGAGAACATACCGGTGGTGGAGGGTGCTTGAATGCTTTAATTCCTCCCCTCCAAATGGGATGGAGTCTGGGGTGTGGGAGGGGGTCCTGGAAATCACTTTTCATTCAGTTTCCATCTCCCAGATACTCATCAGCCAGACCCTCAGGAACTGTGCCTTAGCTTTATCTGCCTCTCCAGGCTTATCGCTTTGCAGAGAAATAGGGAAGAGTTTTTTCCACATGATAGATGCAGAGGTAACATTTTAGCAGAAAAGGCAGTGAGGTTCTGAATCACCATCTCCTTTGGCTTCTACACAGCAGGTTCAGGCTCTGCAGACATTTTTCTTTCACAGAGCCCACAGAGAAAAGCCAGTTATTTCAAGAGAAAGGAATGCGTTAATGTCTGCCCTCCACAGTTATTCATTAATATTTTTCTTGCGCTGTTTCCATAGTTCTAAATACCCTGTGCTTCATAAAAGGAAGAGAGAAAAAAACAAAGCCAAGGAAAGCCATTAAGCTTTTCATTCCTAAAGCACCATACTTCAAGATTAGGACACATTTCCATTGATTGCTGCCGGTGATGGAGCTGGGCCAGCAGCACCCAACATCACTGTAACAGCAACAGCCTTCTGCAAAAGGGACAGTCACATGGGAATCCGCAGAGCTTTGTGTTATGCTGTGGGATGTGCGTGTGTGTGCAGGCACCGGCTGTCCCTGGTCCATACTAACAGCAAGCCCACAACACTCCTTTGGGGTCGGAATGCATCCAGAGGCCAGGGCCTCTCCACCATCAGGTCATACCCCTTCTGTCTGCATTACTTCCACCATCGACTGCGCATCAGCTGCTTCCTGGGCCTCCCGGGCTAATGACAACCCAGTTGGCATCCAATCGCTGTCCTTTCACAGAGCTTCATTCTGCTCCAAGTGATGGCAAACAGTCAAATCATGCAAACAGACTCTGGCTCGTCTGCAAGGCAGGCAAGGCTCACAGAGCTCTCAACAGCTAGCAGAGTATCTCAGTTCCAATGCTTACACTGGTCAGGACGAGAAAAATGACGCATTCTTCTTTTCTCTTCAAACATGAGCCACACATCTCTCAAAGGAGGAATCCCAGTTCCTTTTCTTTCCTAGAGGCAGGGACAGAAGTTCTTTTACAGGCAGAATGGAACGAGAGAGAAATCAGGGCTAAGCCTGTACTTAGTGAGCATTGCTGCTGGTGTGGCTGGGGGAATGTGCACTTGTTTTGCCACAACCAGGAAAGCAGGATGGGAAATGACATTTCGTGTCTTATGATACAGCAATTACAAGCACAGAGTCTAATGAACTGATACCACAGACACAGCAAGAAAGGGAAGAGAAATCAAATAAGAGTAACTTTATGGGAGTTGGTTTTGTTTGGGTTTTTAACCCTTTCTTTTGCCTTATGGTTGTGATGAGCAGTCATCCCCCCCAAAACACCAACAGATTCAATCCAGCCATCAGACCAAAAGTGCAGGAGCTTGGCAGAGCTGGTTTGCTGATGCCTTCTGTGCTTTTACTACAATGATAAGAGAGCTTGAGAATACTGCAGTCCGAGTCTCTCTGGCCAAAGAGAGCTCCTGCACACACAGATGTATCTCAAAGTATGAAGCTTCCTTGGAGAATGCTGGGCAAGGCTTAGCGCAAGTGAAAAAGGGAACATGTATCTGATACGTGCTATTGTAGGGCTGTATTTAGTTATTTTTGGCTATTAAGAAATAGAACTACACTGGTCAATCAATGAGGAGGCTGTGAGAAAAGTTGTCATTAGCAATGGTGTACAACCATTCATATTCTTAATGTATAGGATTTGTATTGCAAATCCAGAGCATCTTATTCTCATACAGATTGGGAAGATTAATGTTATGGTAATTCAACACAGTTAAGAGAACTCACTGGCTCTTTACTTAGTAATATATTCCTTGACATGCAAAACTGATACACAAAGGCTCCTTCTGGCGGACTTCAGCAGCATTATCCAAGACATGAAATGGAGCAGCTGCAGATCACCAAACCAAGTGTCCTGGATTGCACTGAAAACCTTAGGGAAAGTGGCAAGACCATCCCGGTACAGAACCGTGTAGAACTGGTCCCTGTCTGAAGGAAGAAAACCAAATTGTAGCAGAGGGAATTGTACCTCTGGAAGCATAAGAACAGGACAGAGAGATGGGAAAGAGTAGCAGATTCATTGCTGGGGAAAAGCTAAACCCCTTCCTTGCCCTTTGCAAAGCTGCAAAGTCTTTGTTCTTGTCGCTCCCTAGGCAGGGACAGGTAGAAGGCTATGGTGTTCTCCTTGTATACATATTGAGCATTTTCCTTTCTTCCCCTGGTCTTTGGGAGAATTGTGTTGAGACATCTCAGGTCTGACCTTAAAGCCATGGAAGAACCTCCCTCATTTCTTAGGGAACTGATGGGCTTCATTTTTAAAGTGGAGTAGGGCTACTGTGGAGCTCTGACCTTTTTCGGTTTCTGCCACTGCTTATCCAAGACTTCACTGCTGTAGGGCAGTGCCCTTTAGTTTTGTCATGGATACCCGCATACTGGTTATTGCAACAACAGTAGATGAAGCATCCCTCTTAGAAGCAGTTAAATAAGTTAGCTGGAGAGCGAGGGACTTACTGTGGGAACTGCTTGGTTTGTTAGTTTTACTAATGCTCAGTCTGGATGCTGGCCACCAGCTAGGCTGTGAACACAACTGGGGCTGGGAGATCTTGAGGGAAGCTGCAGTCAGTGGCATTTGGTTTAGGTTATAGCAGGAAATTCTGCATCTGGGCCCTTCGTCTCACATTTTCTGCTTTGATGCCCTGCACACACCATGACCATTGCTTAACTCAGAGCTGCTGCTGCAGCAAGAATTAAATAATAAGAATTCTTCCTCTTTGGTCCACTTGTAACTTATTTAAGTAGAGGATGTTCCTAATCAGGACTGCGCTTTGAATGGGATTTTGCTTCAGTAGGAATCTTCCAATAGGACTATTCCCGCTTCCAAAAAATTTCAGAACTGGGGACGCCGAGTAAGCAAAAAAATTCAGGCATTAATAATTCCTCCTTTTTCCTTTTTTTTTTTTCCCCCCAATATTTATTGAGCTGTTAAGAAAACGCCAGAAGGTTCCTAACAATCTCTGCCAGAGCTGTCAGGGCCAAATCCCATGACCTTTTCATGGGATCGCATGTGACACTGGTAGCACAAACTGAGCAGGAACTGTCACTCCAACCAGGGAATAATCAGGACACAGAAGAACATTAAAGAAGACTTCTCAGCTCTGGGAAATACAATGCAGTTGTATGGGCATAACAAACACACTTAACAGCTAAAGAAAAGTGAATTCAGAGCTGGAGCACATTGATAGCACCAGGGCAGACCTCAGGTGGACCCTTTCTGCCCAGCTTCTCAATAGGTGAGTGTATCCAAGTCTCATCCATCTGGATTGCCTTCTTAACCTGGTACTTTCCTCTTCTCCAGGCTGTTTATTTTAGATCTTACTAATACAGACTCTTCTACCTCGTCACATCCAATGAGATAAATAAGCCATCTACTCTGATGTTACCCTTCCAATTTCTGATACTTTTAGAAGGTATTTAATGCCCGCAGTGAACCTGGCCAAGTGCAGAATGCTATGCACCAAAAAAATAGATTATCAGCATGGTATGTAATTAACTTCTTTAAAGGTTTAGTTAGAAACTGTTAGAGCCTTTTAGTTGCCATGTCTACTCTATTCAAACACAAGGCATCAAAGATTCACTGCAGTGGCTCTGAACAGGAAGTGAACACAAATGAACTGTAAAGAGCAAAACAACAGATCAGCACTGGATACAAAAGCTTTATCCATGGAGCCTGGAAAGGTTTTAAAAACAGTTACCTGGACTGAAATCCAGTCAGAATGATTGCAGCTTCTACATGAAAGGCCTAAAATGTGGCTTTTACAAAGAACTCAGTTACTGCATGGCCACAGAAGGGCACAGTCACAGCCTGCAAGGGTCAAAGCTTGCTTGGGTGATGCCAATCCTGTTCCTTACAGCACAACACCCACATCCAGACTGCTGGAGCATCGCAGCCATTGCTGGTGGGGAAAGGCCATGGATAGCTCAACAGGCAGTTGCCAGCAACATGATGTCCCCAGCATTGCAGCAGGACAATGACATCAGCTGAACATGATGGCTAAAACAAAGGCAGGCTGTTTCCTGCTAAATCACATGGACCAGTTACTACACCATGCTTTTAGGTAATGGAAAAGCACATAGAAAAGAGCATAAGGAAATAAAAAGGGGATGTATCACATGCAGTCTCCCAAAGACAAAGAGGCTGATAGATCAGCTGATCCATATTTTTGAAGTCGAGCTTGTAAATGAAGTGTATGGATTGGTACTAAATCAGGGAATCCATTCTATTTCTTGCAGTATGGTTTTCCTTTTGCCAGCCCAGGGGTGCCAAGGCCAGTCCTACCTCAAAGGACATTCTCATCAGCCTACAAGGAGAAGAAACAACTCTTATTTCCTTACCAGAAGGGCAGCTTTGACAGCACTGCCCATGAAGTAATGGACATCCATGAAGGATATCTAGTAAGAGCAAGACAATAGCAAGTAGGTTCTCAGATGACTCCGTGACAGGAAAGTTACTACTGGGGAACTTTTCCTGGGGCCAAGCCACGTTCAGAAAAGTTTGGAGAGTTCAATCATTTTTTCTTTCATTTCCCCACCTCTGCTGGCAGGACCACCAAAGAAAGGTGCTCAGGTGATAAACTGGATGCCATTGTAAAAGATATAGGTCAGCGTTAGAGGATGACTTCAATTATGTCGCACAGCCTATGGCTGAACAAAAGCTCGACAGAAGAAGGCTTCAGTGAAAAGGTTTTGCTAAGCTGTTCTCTCTTAACAGATATTTTCCATCTCTGTGGTTTTGTGAAGACCCTGTGAGTGTGTTTCTGAAATACTGCTTGCTAATGTTTGAAGTATGTGACAGATGTAAAAGTTGTTCTTTACAAATCTATAGGTACTGTTCCAGAAGTTAAACATTAATGCATAAACAGCCAATTCCTGTCTGCAACCCTGCTGCTGCAGACCGTGAATGAACATTATACAGAAAAAGAAGATCTCCAGGGAAAAGAGCCAGGTATCTGCAGAAAGCAATTACCTGTTAGTAAGTGATACCTGTCCTTTTGAGTCCATACAAATCTCACCCTGTGTTACAGCAGGAGCATGGCAGACAGCTGTCCTTCCAGAGAAAAAGGATTGTATTTTAACTCTGGTTTTAGTCATTTGAGTATAGTTTGAGCTATTGCATTATGTCTGCACTTCACCGAGTACAATAATCATGGTCTATTCTAAAGAAAATACATCTTCCTTTGTTGTACATTACTTGTATTGTAGACTAGCAGAAGAAGGTGATTGAACTGGTTGTCAGTGGCTCAGAAAATGACGTTTGAACTTACAGTCTTCTGGGAGATGACACAAGTGTGATGAAGTACCTTGGAGAAAATCCGTTACTTGAGTTTTGCTTCATGGGCTCCCAGGAAATGAACTTTATTGTTCTCCTTATCTGGTCCAGCAAAGCAAAGAATGCAGCACTAATGACCTGCATTTAAGAAACTTTAATGACAGAAAGCATTCAATATCAAACTACAAAGTTTGTTTGTTAATAGACCATAAAGTAAGGAAGGGAGACTTAACTGATCCAGGTATTCAACATGCAGTTTACACCATTTTCCTATTGTTACAACAAGCTTATTATTGGATCTCAGCACAGACACACATCACTCGTATAAAGCAGATATACTGGACAGTAAAGGGTAAACTTTCCCTATTCACAGTTAAGAGCATTGCCTTAATCTTTTATCTAGGCCTGCTTTTCAGTGGCATTTGATACAGGAGCTATACGAAACACTTCCTTGAATACATAAAGCCAGAGATTGAATTACACATGATTGAAGATCTATGCCGCTAGTAAAACAAAAGCTCCTGTATTACCTGGCACATGCCTGCTAAATTATTGAAGCGTCTCTTCAAACTGAATATATTCACTGGATAATTAGTCAACAGAAGAAAACAGTCTCTCTTTACAAAGCTAATGTTGACAGGCATTGTACCTTTTATGCACTGTAACAAAAAGTATTTGCAGAACTGATGCAACACAAACATTTGGAATGGCTCCGTCAGCACGCAAGTGGTCCCGCGGCACATGGCCCTCTCTGTGATACTGCCTCAGCCTTGTGTTACCTTACAAGCAAGTCCTGAACAGCCTGAATTCCTTTTTCCTCATGTAGCACTATCCCCGTTTCAGAAGCAGATAAACGGTACAAATAAACAGAGGCTTGACTTGCACCTGGCGGGGACGAAGGAGGTATCTGCATGCCTGTCTCCAGCCCTGCACTATGCCAGCCTGCACTGTGGAGTCAGGAGGGACCTCCCCGCATCACTGCCTCTTGTAATTCCTCAAGCCTGTAGCTGTGATATCTGCACTCCAGCGCCTGCATTCTCACGAGCTTGTTTCCCGCTGTGGATTCCTGGGAACACAGGAATCCGTGTGTACAAAGGACATGCCACACCACGGAAGTACTGGTTAGTGTCTGTCTGCCGAAAGCATCGCAGCCAGCCAGGTGATGTCGCTTGGTTTATTCTGACCTGGCAAGGGGAGAAGAGTAGCAGTTTCCATGCTTCAAATGGCCATTCTGTTGCTGAGAACAGTACAGTGGTCTCTGTACCACCAGTATAAAAACCTAGGCTTACCTGGAAATAAGAATAGATGGATTTCAGCTGATTGAACATGAGCTGTAGGGTGAAATACGCAGTTCTGCCAACTCCAACTTTAAGCCTGAGGTGTGGATTGTGTCAATGCAGACATTACTGGGGCTTTTTGTTTTAAAGTATGCCTGTGCCCTGACACTAAGGGGGCAGACAAGTTCTTTTGGGGACCCTTGACAGAATGATGGTGGCATTATATCATGTTTATAGTCAAAGCTTTATTTTATTAACAAGACATTATGATTCTTATAACACAGACTTTATGATGAGAATGGCACAGGATTTCTACAAGTAGAACCAATATAGTACAATACATAAGTAACATAATAGAGAATTTGTAATACAATGATTTATAATTTCTTATCACCTGGACCCTCTGCAGATCAGGTCAGATCATAATACATGGTTTCCTCTATCAATATAACAACCTAGACTCGAAGATCATATAAAAGAATACGAGTCACTCACTTGGTCCTCAGAGGAAGCAGAAGATGGTGTAATGGAAGCATCCCTGGCCACAGGGCATCATGGTCTCACTGTCCAGCAGCAGCTTGGGTCCAAGATGCTGCTTAGGACCTGTAAGTGCTGGATTGTATAGACAGTGCTGTGTGTGCTGTTACGCTTCCCTGTTGTGTCCCCACCATGGGGCTGGCTGGGTGCCTGGGACCTTCAAGGCCAGTGAGAAAGGGAGGAATTACCCTGGCATCCAGGAATCTTGAGGCTGGTAGGGAGGGGAAGAAGGAATCTGGTTTGTCTATGGGGCTCACAGGACCTTCAGGGCCTGATAGCGAGGGAAAGGGAGTGAATACATGATCCGCTCAGCCGCAGAGGATGGTTGCTTGCCTTACAAAGTGGTGTTAGTCACACCAACTGCATCCTCGGGGGCAGGAGCAGGGGGGACTGGTCACAATGCCCCGAGGACAAAATAGCTACCTGGGGTAAATAAGCGATTTAAAACCATACTCAAATCTTGTAATCCAAGACTGCTTCTCCCTTTCATTATCTTGTGCATGTCCCAGCCTTGAAAATGAAAACTGCATTTCAAACTTTGGGAAAAGACCCTCATTTTTAAGCAGCTTATGACTGAGCTTACCTGTTTTGGGGTTATTTTAGTGAAGTATTTTTATTGGCAGTTTTCTTTCTTCCTGCAGGAAATCCAACTTAGACAAAAACATGGAGCTGCTTACCACTTTTAAACCTATAGTCCTCTATGACAGCAGTACAAAAACTAGTCAAAGTTACTAAGATTTGTCTTAGAGGGGAAGGTTATTAGAACTCTAATAGCCCATAATGCGGTTCATACAGAACTCACTCAGCTCCAGTCGCGCCTGATCTTAAATTCCTTAAACGTCTGTTCTCCAAACATGGTACCAACACGTTTGCTGCTGCCGAGGGCCCAAAAACTCGGGCAACCACGCAGATGTCTGCAGGGAACGCTTTGGTTCAGAAGCCATCAACACTGCCATCCGCTGGCACAACAGGAGATTCACAGCAACAGCTTTAAACTGCGCATTAAGAGCATTTTGCGCATACTGCAGCTGCTAGGGTAGAACATTGCACTAGGGAATTAATTTTATTCTCAATTTGTTCCATTCATTGGTTTGTGTTGCAACAATAGGTGATAATGCTCCATCCCTGGCAGTGTTCAAGGCCGGGTTGGACAATAGTTTGACTGGAGCTTCTCACATACCCTTAACCCCAGCTCTCTCTCAAATCCATTCTCCTCCGGAGAATGACTCTAACCTGTTTTCCCAGCAGAGGAGCTAGGCTGGAGTACTCGCCAAGCCAGCTATTGCATTTCATCTGACAGATGGCAAGTTAAGATACTCTGCCTGACTGACTGCCATTGTGCAAACACGTCTGGCTTTCATTTGTGGGAGGCTTTAGCAGACAAACTTTTTGTCAATTGCTTCATTTTAAGAAATACACTTTACTAAATCACTATGCAAGACCACTGGCAGGTGAGACCAGCAGGAGAAAGAGAGCTGAAAATCTTCATGAAATGTCCCCATTTTGGGGCTTAACTGAGTTCTTTATGCCAAAGATCATTTTTCTGCAATAAAACAAAAACATCGACAGCACTTTCCAAAAACTAATGAAATTGTTCTATAACTCTAGCATTCCTATGGTTAGCTCTGGGTACATGTTAAGAGTCTTACATTCTTCATTCTTTTTGGTTTTTTTGACAGGTAAGTGCCATAGAATAGCAAGTTAATACATTTCCAGATCATGCACTAACATTTACTTGTGTGTGAGGAAGCTCTCACTGTGTTTGCACGTGTTTTACACAAGAATCTTGCAGTAAGTCTAGGGAGGAAAAGTTACCAATGCATTCTCTCAACGCTGGTAAGAAAACAACCCAAAGTTTGACTCTGTCCTCGCAGTTGAACAGATCTCATGTGCTGCGGTTGGACACCAGGTGCCCACCAAGGCACTCTATCACCTCCCTCTTCAGCAGGACAAGGAGGGGAGAAAGTAAGATGAAAACAGAATTGTGGCTAAAGACAAAGACAGTTTAATAAAGCAAAAGCAAAGGTCACATGTGGAAGCAAAGCAAAACGTAAGGTTTTATTCTTTACTTCCCATCAGCAGGCAATGCGTGGCCACTTCCTGGAAAGCGGGGCTTCAGCACACATAGCAGTTGCTCCGGAGGACAAACATCATAAATAACAAATGCTTTCCCTTCCTCCTCCTTCCTCTTAGCTTTTATTGCTGAGCAGATGGCCTATGGCACAGAATAGCCCGTTGGTTGGTGGGGGTCAGCTGTCCTGGCTCTGTCCACCCTCAGCTTGCTCATGTTGGAGCAGTGCTCAGCAGCGGCCAAACCACTGCTGTGTTATCAACACCCTGCTTCTTACCAATACACAGCATAGCACTGAGGGCTGCAATGGGAAACATCAACTCCACCTCAGCCAGACCCAATACACGTGCACAACAGTGTAATGGAAAATATGTCCTTCTGAAATTAGTGTGAATAATTCTAAAATATGACTGATAGAAAAATTGATTCCAACAGGAGAGAAAGTACTCAAGCTCGTTAATACAGAAGTATATTGCCAAACAAGAGACTTACCAGTGCTGGCTTCATCATGAAAATAAATCTTGGCCAAACTTAGTATCCACTTCAGTAGGAGCAACTCCATTGCATCCAACAGACATGTACTTGCTGAACTAGAGTGAATCTATTTTCTAATCGCTCATTCATACTGTTAAGTATTTAAACAAAAGAAAAACCAGGATTTTTTTAAACAAGAAGCAGATGCTACATCCCATCCTTCCCTGTTTGCACCAGTGGGAATTCTGCACACAGGAGATGACTATTATTTTAATTTCTGCCATCAATGATCTTCACTTCATCTACAGCCTGCAATTGCTTGGTGCCTTTTGACTGGGAAGTCTGGAAGAATGTGCTAACAAGCAAAGGTTAGTGTGTAACAATCACAACCTTTTAATCAACCAAAAGATGATCAAAACCAAAAGAAATGTTTGCACAAATGACCAGCTATTGGTATAACTGCAGGGAACTTTTTCCTATTTTAAAGAAAACAAATAACACATTAATGTGAAATCTAAAACCACATAAACCATAGAATTAGCAGGAAAAAAAACCATCTTGAGTAATAAAACCCAGAAAATAGCATCCCTAAAGAATAGCAAAGTGTCTTTCACGGACTCTCCTCAACTATACAACTCTACCAAACAAGAAATACACACCCAGACACAACTGATGGAACACTTTAAAGAGAAGAGTCTTAAGTTAAAGGACCAGGGGGCTATGGAGTTTGAAGACAGTATGATTCATTTCTACTAAAGACAAATTGTTAGGTGTTTGGCTGTTGAGATAGCGTGGAATTGATTCATTCTTATAAAACAAAAGGCCTTTCATACCAGTTGTCTTCAGTCTTTGACGCCAAACCAGGAATCATTCATAATGAAACAGCAACTGGAAAATGCATTAGATTTCCAGCTCGAGCAGTGGGAAGAAAAGTACTTTCAGAAAATGTATCTGAATTACAATGAAAAGAAGCTTCTTTTAGAAGTGAAGCACAGCACCTCCCCCATATTAATGTAATAAAACCTCTGAATAAAAAAGCATTTAGTAAAAATTTTATTTGAAATGTAGCATGAACTCATAACCATAAGTGTTACAACGTACAGTTTTACAGAGAATTTATTGTACAATATGACAGGTATTTCTATACATGCGCTCTCCCCGCTTTTTAGTCATTATATCAAACAAACAATAGTTAAAACAGGAGTAACAAGCATTCACTTCTAAAAAGAAAACTTTGGCATGTATACAACTGGCTAGTTAGAAGTAAACAGTGGTAGATTCAAGTCAGAAAAAGACCCACTCATTTTGTTTCACAGCATTTTTGATCACGATGAAACTTACCAGCACTATTTTCTATTTAATACAAAAATGAGTGCTTTTATTCAGTCCAGAACCCCCTGTTAAGGGATGAAAACATTTAAGCCTAAAAGGTGTCAGTTTTAAAGCAGTTTAGGCCACAAGTATTTTGCACACATTGGTTTGGTCATGAACAAAACAAAACCTTTAATGGTTTGCTCACATTACTGAGCTATTATACACCACTTGGCACAACTGGCAATTTCTCCTTTGAACTACCATGAGTATCATTGGCTCAGAAGTCATGTCCACTGCTGGAGTGCAAGAAAAAAGATGAAGTAAAACTTGACCTGTGCCCATCTTCTGTCTTGAGTTTCTGTCACTGCTGTTGGCCACTTACATACCTACCTAATTCATCCAAAAAATGAGGGAAAACAATTTGCAAGGCATTTCATCCCAGCACACAGCAGACAATACTTCCATTTTAAAAACCAGAAAGCAAAGAAAAAACCCCTGAATAATAACAACCCTCCTTTAAGAATTACTTGCAATTCTTTGAGTGCTTACAAAAAAATACAGTATACAACTTCTGCAGAACTATAATTAACATATTTTAATGCAGTACTAATAAAATAAATCCATAGATACAAATGGTTGCACTTCTAAGCAGGAATATCTAACCCGGATTTAGATTCTGTTGCAATTTCATTATTGCTGTGGAACAGACAGTGGTTCTATACACACAGGAATATCTAATCTGAAAAATGCTCTCCAGCATGTCAGAACACATTTAATGTAATTTTTACAGTTCCTGCTAAATGTTAGCGATTCCAAATTGATTGAACTGTGGTGCAATAGGGCACAAATGGCAGAAGAGCAGTGGAGTAGAGGCAGGAATGGCAGAGTATCAGCAGAGTAACACCAGTCAGACTCATACTCGCTACTTCTTATTCCTTGGCTTTAACTCTTCTGCTGCATTTCGCAGAAAAATGTAGTTTTTCTTTTGTGGATTATAAAATTCATGACCCTAAAAAGAAGAAGAATCTGTATTTACTCTCTTCAAAGAAGAAATATCAGCATTACCTTAAAATGTAAGAATATGAACAGCCCATCAGTTTGTTTATTCAGATTTAATCTTGAAGTCTTTAAGACCAGGTACTGGTTGGTGCATTAGAAACAACTGACTATAACAATTACAATTGTACATATGAAGTAAAATTTAAGGGATATTTATCCATTTTTAAGGTATTAAAAAACCCCCACCTTTTCATATTAAAATAACCACGTATCTCTAAGCTCTACTTTATAGCTGCAGCACAAGAGCTCAATATGATTTTTTTAATGTCATTCTAGGCAGAGAAGAAACTAGAACTTCAATGGCCACCCCATTTCACTTCACATTTTCTATCTTTTAAATGAACTAAGGTCACATTTTTTTTCCAATGTGAAGCCTAAGTTCTACAGACAACTGCAAAAACATCTGTTCCCCAGTTGCAGATGCAAATATCCTATTTTGCATGTTGACATTATTTGCATACACATTACTCAATACACATGTATCCAAATCAGGGAGAGCAAACACTAATAAAGCTGTTAAAGTCCAACACACAATTTGAAAATTACCAACTCAGCAGAAATGATTCTAGAAAGTTTGAGTACTTTGTACTTACTAATTTTACTACTTCATACTGGTTTACAGGTCTGAGAAATGCCTTGGTACACTCTACTAAGCACTTAGAACGGAATTCACCTGCTCTAGCATCTAACGAAGCTCTGTTACTTTGGGCAGCATCGAGAAGACCAGATATAATGCAGTAAATGAAAAGTTTGCTCTTTATGTGGCATGCAATAAAGTTCATCTCTGCATTCATGTCAGTCAAAAATAAGGGATATCATCCTCAAATTTAAAAGCACTGGTTTTAAGAGGAAAGTAACACTCTTAATGGAAGTCACCATTCAATTCAAATTAGTTACATTTCGACATTGCTACTCCCACTTTAACTATTAAGTAGTATTGATTTTCCATGTATTACAGTTTGTTGTGATTCTCTTGCATCTATGTGACTTACTGTTGAGTCAAGTTTGTAACTGCCACCAGCAAACTGCACTGAGCGGTACCGGAAATATAGTATATGCCATTCAAAAACTGGTTCAAGTGTTTATAACCACAGTCACAGCTTCTTTTTTAAGTTAAACAGAATCTGCACAAGAAGCAAAGATGTGCATTTCAAAGAGATTTGTGGGAACCTGCTGGGTGCCACACTGCCCCATGACACTCCCCACTGCAGAATGTGTGACAGCAACCGGAATAACTTCTGCATCATATAATTTACATTTTGCTCATCTACATTTGCAAAACAGCATTGTTTAGCAATCTTGTCTGACTGAAGCCATCACCCAAGGAATGCACTGCTGTGCTAAATTCCATCAGCTGTCTACAATGACCATTGTACATTTTCTCGCATGCTTGTGAAACTACAAAGACTCAGCTACTATTTAAGGACAGTGAAAGCCTCATGTGAAAAGGACAGTCTTAGCTGTCAACTGCAACTATGGAATGCGAATCTAAACCTTTCTTACCTTTGACCAATCATAACTGGAGGCATATGCAAATATATTGCCATTATGGTTGAAACAACAAGCAGATATTGGCTGGTCAAGTTGTTCTGATGTTTTTAGCTTTGTTCGTGCGTCTTTATCCCAAAAGCTGAATCTACCATCGGATCCTACTGTTGCAAGGGTGCCATGGACAGGGTGAAATGCTATCCCATTTACCTGCAGAAGCAGAAAATTACTGTGTAAAACACCACTCCTATGGACAGGTGAGGGGAACACTCACAACTGATGTGCTGAATCCTAAAAGAGTACATACACAGATTTTTTTTTTTTTCAACTATAGGTTTTGTTGTTGTTATTTTTGTTTTTAACATTTTCAAATATGTCCTGGGAAAGCAAACAAACAAAAAACACTAAAGCAACAAGGAAAGCATTATCTTTTTTGCAGCACTTAAAAATGCAATGCATAATCCCACTGCACATTAAATACTGTTTCACGTTAACAAGTGTCAAGCGCAACAAGATAATTGATGAAAAGCTGATGTGGTACTTTTTTTAAGTGCAAAAATTTGTATGTTTAAAGACCAGTCATACTTAAAGGGGAAAGACATCTAAGATAACTTTAGATGAGGTAAAAGATCAAGGAGAATAAATAATTTACAGCCAATTTTACATTAACGGTGTATACTGCCCTGCATAAATGATACAGGAGTAAATGCTGAATACTTACAGCATAAATATCCTGAGGTGCCGATGTGTTTGTTCCATTGGAGCGATGACATTTAAAAGTGAAGTTGTCTTTTGCACTGGGAAGGAAATAATAATAATAAAAAAAAAAAGCTCTTTTTATCCTCACTGTAAGCTGAGCAATGAAGAACAGATGTTTTTTAAATGATACTTACGGATTTGGGGGGTTGATATAATGAATAGCTACTCTTCCTTCAATACTTCCAAGGGCAAATCCAGTAGGTTTGTTCACTTTGTCTTTAAAAATAGCAACACAGCGATGCTAAATTTGAGAAAGATAAGAGGATTTTAGACAGAGACTTGAGGGCCATATTTTCTGAATGCTGTCTGTTTTCCATGAGCACATGAAACATCACATGTATCAAAACAAAGTAAAGCAAAAACACAAACAAGGTCAAGAGACAGGTCAATTTCTAATGAGAATATGGGCCATGGTATTTACATTTCTAAATCTCTGCGAAGACCAGCCACAGATAATAGCAAACCAGGGCATGTGCCGTAATGAATTATCTTGGTTTTGAAACATCACTCATTTTTACCAAAAAATGGCAAGCCCAAAATTCCGACAATCTGTATAAATACACTCATAAATATTATCATTTACCTGGTGTTTAAGAGGAGATTCTATTCTTCTAAATTCAGAAGGTTGGTTCTCTAACTGATAAACTATCAAACCCCTTTCTGCAGTGGCCACAGCAGCCATAGGATGAACCTGGAAAAAGTTGTAAAACAGGTTGGAAGAAAGACACTTGTATTAACAGCATTGCAGAGAATCTGACTTACTATTTTGCAGGAATCTCTGAAGAAGATAAAGGAATTTGAATATTTTTGGGTAAGAAGGGGTGGAGGGAAAGTGGAAGAAGAGAAAGAACAAAGTTAATCTGTAGATATATCTTCAAATAAAACACATTAGTTTTTCCCTGCCATTGAGAAATTAAGCATACCAAAAATCTAATATTAGCTGACTCTTCCAATGTTAACCACACTTAGTGGTATACAAACTCAGCTGGAAGTAGGGGTAGGTCACTGCTAGTGCTGATTTGGTTTTGTTATGCCAAAAGGATACTAATCATGTTTTGTATGACGCAAATACCTTTTTTCCAGAGCCTGACCAAGAATATCAGTTTCTGGTTCATTGCTAAAATCCCAGAGGTCAAATACTAACATTTAGTAATTAGTACTGAACTACAGAAACCTCAAAGATTGACAGTATATCCACACTCCCAGTCATTTACCTTACACTAGTTCACCCTGTATCATGGCTTACCACATCTGCACAGTAACACCTTTCAGGGAGCTGCAGTGTCATCATGGGTGTTGGTGAACGGGTATCCCAGAACTGATGGAAACAGAAAAATGAACAAACTTATGCCTGGAATTGAGGATACACCATTTAAATTAGTTCAGTAAAATGAATGCAGTCAGTACCAAACTGTTTCATTCTTGTCTATAGCCAGAATATTGCAGTGAAGTGATGCTATTTCATTAATCTGCTTGGGGGTTTTATTAATGTTTATTAAAATACTCTCACTTCACATAAATATCTTCATACATAGGTTACTAGCATGGTTTGTGTCCCTGTGTTCAGGTAAAAATCATACCTTTAAAGTTTTATCCCAGCTTCCTGTCATCACACAGCTATAATTTGGTGCTTTAATCCAATGGATAGTCTTCACAGGTGCATCATGCTGAAGAAGAAAAGGGCAAACACACACACGCTTACTACAACAACAGTCCACATTTCTGGTTTATGCTCCTCAGTTTTTGCATATATTTATACTTCTTATCCGGTCAAGAAAAGTGATTCATTATTGTAGTCACAGCAGTTAGGGTACAGGTTGGTCATGACCTTACTGTGTTGTTCAGTGCTTTAAGATCACCCACATAAAAAAAAAGTAGCTCCTGACACAAAGAATTACAATAAAGTCACCCTACACAGAGAGATGGTCATAGCAAAAATACAAAGTATGAACAGCAGGACTTTCATAGAATAGTTAGGGTTGGAAAGGACCTTAAGATCATTTAGTTCCAACCCCTCTGCCATGCAGGGACAGCTCACACTAAACCATACCACCCATGGCTCCATCTAACCTGGCCTTGAAGACCATCAGGGATGGAGCATTCACAGCTTCCTTGGGCAACTCATTCCAGTGACTCACCCCCCTCACAATAAAGAACTTCTTATCTCTAACCTGAACTTCCCCTGTTTAAGTTTTAACCCGTTACCCCTTGTCCTATCACTACAGTCCTTAATGAAGAGTGCCCCCGCCCAGCATCCTTGTAGGCCCCTTTCAGATACTGGAAGGCTGTTATGAGGTCTTCATACAGCCTTCTCTTCTCTAGGCTGAACAGCCCTAACTTTCTCAGCCTGTCTTCATATGGGACGTGCTCCAGTCCCCTAATAGTCCCCGTGGCCTCCTCTGGACCTGCTCCAACAGCTCCATGTCCTTCTTACGTTGAAGACACCAGAAATGTACACAATACTCCAAGTGAGGTCTCATGAGAGCAGAGTAGAAAGGCAGGATCACCTCCTTCGACCTATTTACTTGTAAAGGATATTATCCATTTTGCTAAAAATCAACACTTTGTAATAAACAACATGCTGTATTAAAGTAATAAAAAAATTCAGCTTCTGAAAACAGCTACGCAAGAAAGGCCTATGTTAATTACACCAACATGCTACTTGATTTTAAAATCAAGGCTGAGAATCTGAACATTATCACCTTCAATAAGACGCAAGAAGCAGTAATTCAAAGGACTAAATCTCTTTTTAAATTATGTAACTGGTAAATCATTTTATCCCTAGAACCACCAGAACTATGAACAGACATTAATGTCTACATTGAGAATGTAAATTATAATCCCTGTTATTGCTGCAGCAGAAAGCTGGTATTTGTGAAAGTGAATTCAATGAGTTCTTAAGGTTTTTTCCCACCCTGTAATGCAGCAGGGTGACTTAAGTGAGATCAATGCAGAAGTCCAAAGAGCTTTCTCAAGTAAAATAGAGACTACAGCTACACAGGTTATTCAAATCACCCTGATTGCAGGTCTCCCTATTCATGTGCTCATCAAGAAGACAGAACACACCCTACAACCTCTTCTTCATCTAGCAGTATCCACTTTAGAAGCACTACATGTCAGCTTCATTTGCTAATAAAGGTAGCTTTTAATAAAAACAGAAAAGGAAAAAAAACCCAACCAAAACCTAGTAGTTTGAGGCTTGCTTACTTGTGCAATCTGGATAGCTTGATTACTGTTGAGATCCCACATTTTGGCAGTCTTATCACAGGAAGCAGTAAATACTTTACTCCCATCCTAAAAAGCAAGAATAAGGCCAACAGATTAAATACCTCTATCATGCAGTATTTATTAGAAAATTGTCAAGTCTTATTCTCTTCTAGTAATATCATAACATTAATGTAACATATACAGGGACTGCAAGACAAAGAAGAAACAAAAATGAGAATTTATGTATGACTATGTTGTAAAAGAGAAAACTGTGTTAGCTGTTATCTAGCTTTAAATACATTCTTACTTTTAAACTCACTTTTATCCTTCTTACACCCATGTTAATTTATTTGATTAGGGCATGCTTAGCAAGTATTTACTGTAATATAAATCTATACAGGAGTTACAGGCTTCATCTACACATAGCACTCATGTCAGTCTGGAAACCACATGCCATCTCACTTAGGGTTTAGGTAAAAACTGTTAATTTATTTTTAAATAGGAACATACATCACTCCAGCAGCCATCCAATACAGGCCCTGTGTGCATCTGCTGAGCCTTTGGAATTGTCTGTCCATTATCTTGAACTTCCCAGCAGCGAACCTGTAACAGGAGAAGCATATGCAGATGTAATGCAGTAACACTAAGGACTTAAAAAGACTTCTCTTCCTGAAGATCCCAGCCTTAGTTTAGCCAATGCTAAATATAATACCAAGTTTTTCCCAGATCTAGTGAAACCTTATTTTCTCTGATTATGTTTGTTTTATCTGTACAGCCACAGCTCAACCCCACAACTTCAACTCCAGCTCAGAAGTACCTTAGGATCACACATCACCTCCCAGTGCTCTCCTGGAGAACCCTTAACCCTCAGCTAGGCACGCTACTGGCCAACAGACATAACAGTTAAAAAATGCCTCATGTTTTTCTAATCTCCCTGTTTGTCCCAGCTGGGATCTCACCCTTCAATCCAACAAAATAAAATTCCATAAGGTTGTAGGAACTCAATTTTTTTGAGGCTCCACTGTCAAACCGGATGATTTACCAATGTGTTCATGGTTCTTTCACTGGGCAAAGCCAAACAAGTAGGGAAAACAAAAATAAAACTAATAAAAATCAAACAGGGAAAACACTGACTATATATTTCAAGCTGAAGCTTAAAACACACAGGCAGAGGTATAACTTAGCAGAATATCACAACACAATTTCTCAGTTGAAGCAGTCTGGCTAAGTCAACCTTAACGTCTTGGCACCAGACACAATTTTGTAGTGAGGAAGATTTTCAGGTGTCCTGGCATAAGTTCTTAAGATCTCATTTTGCCTTTTAGGTACCGGTGCTTCCACTTTATGAGTACTTACATCATTTGCCCATGATCCTGCAATGAGGAAATTACCCGGCAATGTTGGTGGACTAAATGCTAAACAAGATATGCTGTCATCAGGTGGAGATGTTACTTCAATATCCTAAAAAGGACAAAGCACAAAAAATAAATAAATAGCTTTAAACTGACAGAGAAAGATTGAGATGAGACCCTGTGAGAGTGGTGAGGCCCTGGCACAGGTTGCCCAGAGGAACTGTAGCTGCCCCATCCCTGGCAGTGTTCAAGGCCAGGCTGGACAAAGCTTGGAGAAACCTGGTCTAGTGGAAGGTGTCTCTGCCTATGGCAGGGGGCTGGAACTGTATGAGCTTTAAGGTCCCTTCCAACCCAAACCAGTCTGGGATTCTATGGAAGTTAGCCAACTTTGAGAACTGTGCACTGAGATCCTACTATTTCTATGTGATTAGTAGATTCTGCTGTGACGCATTAAAACACAGCAGCAGAACAGTAGCTCCCATGGCGGGCAATGCGCATACCTTCATTGGATTATGGTTATCGGCAGTTGTACTGCCAAACATGCCAGTGCCTCCAGTACCAAACCCCGACGTTGATCCAAACAGGCTCATCCTTGCTCTGCAAACGAGAAGAAGGCTTACTAAGACCTGCAAGGCCCTTAAGCATGCCTGCGGTGTCTCGCCACTGCACCAGCACAGCCCGGGAGGCACTCAGAGGTGTACAAACACAAGAAAAGCAAACAACGACGCTTCTCACTGCGGCTGGACCCTGACATCTCCACCACCCACCACCCCGCCACGCTGCGAGGGACCCCTCTTCGGGACGGCAAGAGACAACCCCGCTATGCCCCTCAACCACACGCCCAAGCCCTGCATCCCTGCCTACATTCCGCCCGACGGGGCAGCGCGGATGGCCGGCGGGGCAGGACGCGCCATGTCGCGGAGGTCGCCGCTTCCCCGCCGGCAGCAGCCGTTCGGAAGATCAGCCGGAGCTGGGGCCACCCAGAAGCACGCACCAGCCCCGAGCGCCGGCCCGCACTCACCGAGGTGGCAGGCCCGCTCCGGCCCGCGGCTTACAGAGACGCGGCCCAGCCGATAACGCGACAGGAGTCCGAGGGAGGCCGCGGTTTTCTGCGCAGGCGCCGAGGCCAGGGGGCGGTAGCCGCGCCTGCGCGCTGGCTGGTCGGTCGAGGCGGGACGGGGAGGGCTGGGTCCGGGGCGTTCGGAGGGCGGCGCTGGTTGGGCTCCGCGCCCCTCAGTGCCCCAGTGGCGCTGCTGCCGGGCGGATAGGAAGGGGTAAATTGCGTTTTCTTCCCTGCGCTGCGAGGAGCGGCTCACCCGAGTGGCGACGGCGGTAGCCCTGCAGGAAGCGGAGCAAATGGGGGGCAAGGAGGTGGCGTGGTGAGGCCAGCCGCGGCGTGGGGACGCGTCGGCCGGCCCGGCTCGGAGGGTGCTCACCGCGGTGGGACGCTGCCCTGCCGGTTCTCCGCGGCTGAGATGCCCCCCGTGTTGCTCGGCCGCCCTGCGGCGGGAGTCTTGGCCCTGCTCCGCGCCCGCCGACGGGATCGGCCTTGCGTGCTGACCCACGTTGTGCCCATGGGCGGTATGAGGTAGAAGCGCCGCTGCTGTGCAGTAGATTAAAAGGAATTTTAATTCCTTTTGAATTTAATAGTGCTGGAGCAGTAATAAACAAACCCAACTATATCAACCTGAAAATACTATCAGCAACACCCATGCAGGTGGCTGTGTAGATCACTTTTGAAATATTTACTCTGCAGCCAGCTTGATTTCCTCACTTAAAATTTATTGCATGCTTTAATTGCCACAGTTTCCTGCTGCTTTGGATTGTTTTAGAGCCATCTAAAAGAAAACAAGGGATTCTGTTACGATGTGCATCATTAACAGGACTGTTTATTAAATTCTTAATCAGCAACATCTGCTTGCTCACTTGTTCACTGAAGACAAACTAATTTGGTTGCTGGAACATTTATAGCTGCTTGAGATATGCAGTAATGAAGAATTATCTCTGACTTCAGTTTGAATTTACAGAGGACACAAAATGCCACAATTCTGTACTTAAAGGAGGCAATAAATCGTTAACAAAGTCTTTTACTCTTTTAAAAAGGTTGGTACAGCATCATTTTGTGCTGGAAGACAGGAAGCAAAGCAATGCCTTGATATGTTTTCTTAAACTTAACATTCTATGGCTGCAAAGAACGTATTTCATTATCTTTTTATGTCTGTGCCATTGCATTTGGCATTAGTACACGGCAGAAACTCCAGAACAGAAGCAACAGTAGTCTGTAAATCATAATTTCTCTTACGGTTTAAAAGAGCAAAAAGAACAATAATCTAAATACATAGATAAAGAAACCTAGCAGGAAGCTGGCACGTACTCCTTCCTCTGTCTCTACATTTTTTCTCAGAGCATTCAACAAAATAATGCAAGAAAAACATTTCATTTGCAAACAAGCATTCATACCCATCCACCAAATTGCAGTTTGTTTGGTAAATAGACTCTGGAAAGGTAATCTGATGAAAGAGAAGTTAGAACTTGAATTTCAGCCTTCAGCTTAGATGCTGCCATAATTTCCAGCTAAAACCCAACAAAACAACAAATTAATATGTGATGATGCCCAGCCTGATACAGGGGTAGGCAATTAATAAGTAAGAATTACACTTGTTGGATGTGTAAAATCAGTATTACTGGTGTTCCCAAATCCCCATCACTGGGCTGAGATTTGGTTTATTGTATGCTCATGCGTTCTATAGTGTGCACCTCACAGTGACACAATTTCTAAGATGAGGATAAACAGCGAGGAGAAGGTATGCAAGACCTTTTCTTCCTGTCTAACCATTTCACACAATATATGCCTGAATTGAGGTGGATGCTTTAAAAGCTACAGGCAAGATTAGAGATCTAGGAGTAAGTAGCTCCTGTAAGCATTCCCCTCCTTGTAAAGACGTAATATATTCTGTGATATTTAGGAGAGCCATAAAATCCCATGTGAGCATCAGAAGATTAATGGCAGGAAAGCTTTAAATGCTGTCAGTTTTGGCCCATGGATTGAGAGAGACATCCCAGGGCATGGGATTTCCCTTTGAAGGCAGCAAAACCTTGCTGGTTCTGCTGGACTAAGAGTTTGTCATCATATAGCAGGACAGGATTGCAGAGGATAGGGTTTGTCCCCTGTGGAATAAGAAATAGGAAACAGTGAGTTTATGCATACCTCTTTTTTCCATGTTGGCTGACAAGCAATGTAAGGTCTCTTCTGTATACTTGCTAACTTATTTTGATCTTGCTTTGTAAATGGAATCAGGGCATCTTTGCGTATATTTAATCTGAAAAGAAAATAAAGTTGCTAGATTTTCTCATATACGTCAGTATTTATGCCAATATATTTCTTTATACTAAGCCAAAATAATGTATGACAAGAAAAATGGATTTAAATGTTGATTGTCTTTTTATGCATTAAGTCAGATTGCATTTCATGTCTGTGAAACAGAAGAATACTTATGTTTCTTTTGGGGAAATAACTGACCTCTGGAGATCAGATGGAAGGAGACCCAGCCATTTTATAGACGGAACGGTGAGATGATGGGCCTCAAAAGACATAGACTAAAATAAGAAAAGTCAGCTATAACATTCAGTGACTTTTAGTTTAAATTATTTGAGATACCTGTATTCCGAGGTCATGGTCAGATTTACGACAAAGGTATTTTTAGGTATTTTCACTGTCAGAATGGTGTAGAAGACACCTGAAGCTTACCACATCCGCTTGCCAGAAACCATTCCTTCGCTAAGATTTGCATCCTTCAGCCTGTGGCAGATTCTAGACCCATTTCAGTCCCATTTAGGCTGGTCTAGTCTAAATAGCTTCGATTTGGTTTTTACAGTTAATTTGAGACTGATTGCCAAAACAAACATAAAATTAGGCCTGGAGGAGCAACGACAATCAAATCTGGAAATTTCCGATATTTTCTGCTGGAAAGTATGACATCATATAAAAATAGCCCCCCAAAATGGCCCAGTATGATGGCTACAGTAAATATCTTATGGAAAAGTGTAAAAACAAATAAGCAATTAATGATACTTTTCAGAATACTCCCCCATGCTCCCAATGGTTTGTGACTCCTACTTTCTGAGCCAGAAGTGGTGGTGGTGTTGTAATACCAAAATATGGTGGATTGCTTTTAGAATCCATGAAAACTTTTTGTCATCTATAGCACCCTACAGCGAAGTATCACAGTGAGATTATATGTTGTATAAAGGAATACTTCCATTGTTTGAAATTAACTTGACGTATTCTATTTTCATTTGATACACCCATTGCTCTGAAACTGAACAAAATGAACTTACAAAGGAAGATGACAATTTAATTTAGTCCTGGAAAATGGTGTCTTATCAGTATACACACCTTTGTAGGAGAGCTGAAGGTGTACTGAACAGTTCACCCAGCTCCTGCCTTCCACATGGTCTTCCTGTACCCTCATCTTTTGGCAAATCTTTAATAGAATAATGCCTTCTTGTTCCCTTTGTCTCTTTCTGTAATGTTCTACACTAACACATAGATCCATAAGCAAATTCTCACCCCAGACCAAAATCTTTACCAACATAACATGTTTTTGTGGAGAATCACCCATCTCACAAACTATATCCTCCTCCTCCCAAGGTCCCTCCAGTCTTCATTTCTCTTCTAAGGCAGAAACAAAGCAAACTGGAGAACACTTTTCTATTTGGAGTGCCTGAAAGCTGCTTGTGCAGCCAGGAAAAACTGTAAAATACAGTTAAATGAAACACCTGTCATTGTTAGCCACTTCCTTTTTGTTGCAGGAAGAAGAGTTTCTGCAGAGACACAAAGCCTAAAATCTGTGTCTTTATATTGAAACAAAATGATAAAAGGCATTCTAACAATGTCTATAACGTTTCATACATTGCAGCTTCAAGGGTGGGCTACAAAACAATGTATTTGAAGTGGAAAAATTATACTCACCACAGATCCATATTTGTAGATGCACATTATTTCTACACCTGGGTTGCAGAGTACCAAATGTCAAGTGTCAGTTTATCTGCACACTGGGTGTGTGTAAGAAGACTGCATTGAAAAAATTCAATTTTATGGTGTAACTATTCTGGCTTTCTGATTGGTTCTTTATGGTTTACAGTTATTTTTAGACTATTTCAAAATAATCAGAATTTGAGCATAATATGTCATCTTTATACAGTTCAAAGTTTCATGCTGTTTGTGCATAGTCAGTTAAAACCCAAGGATAATCAGCTCTTTCACGTATTGTCCAACATCTATCACAAATGTGTCTATCCATATTGTGTAACTCATATCCCTTAATAGTATTGCTTTTTTAGGTACAAGATAAGATTCCTATTAATATGTCAAAGCACAACAAATCATCACAGAGGGTAACAGTATATTCACTGGGGACGTAAAGCCAGTACTGATGTTTCAGTTAAACTCCTTCCATCCTCCTAAATATATTCTGCATAAATCAGGAACCTCCTGATCATGTTGGATCTCTGTGCTCTCAGTGCCTTCCCAAAAAAGCGAGAAAAGACACTGCAAATAAATCTTTTATGTCATTGAACTTCTACAGATTTACCATGTGGATCTGCATCCATAAGGGTGAAAATAGGAATCTGAAAAGAATCCCACAGCTTTCTGACCAGAAGTCGTGTGTTAAGATCTGGTATACCTCTTCCCTAAGGAAATAAAATAAAAGCAGATAGTTTTTATATTAATTAAAATAACACTGGAGTACATACGTGTTGACATTTGTCATTGAAAAGCAAGCAAGCAAACAAATGAAATGGTGGCAGAAGTATTTCTCCAGCAGCTATTTTGCTCCTATTTTGGCTCTGTGAGGAGAGAAGGAGGATCAGGCTGGGGAGTAGCAAGGCAGATGTTCTAATGTTCTAATATTACAGGCACTGCAGAAGTATCATACTTTCCTCTGCTTAAGGAGTTAATTTGTAAGGTCTGGGAGTTGACATATAGATGTACCCTGGTATCTGCATAAGCTAGTGTAAGAAAGACAGATTTTTCTTCTCAAATATATTTATGACACTAGTGAAACAATATGAGACAAGTTCCTGCTATCACAGAACCTAACAGGACAACATGTGGTACAGTATAAATGTTTATCTCTCTTAGGTGAGTGGACATATTTTTTAACTTATTGTGGGCCAGATTTGTCCCAGAACAAGGAGGTATTGCATTTTCCATTTACACATTTGTATTAATTCTCCAGGTTCTGTAACTTTCTAATTACAATCTCAAAATCAACCAGTTCTTTCTCTTGTGTTTGCTAAACCTAGGATCCTCAAGGACGAAAGGTTACTGAACAGTTAAGCCTGTCTCAGACTGTGTGGGGCAGCTATTTTGCCACAGTGCATGACATTGATAAGCTGCTAAACTCTAAGATGATGTTTGGAGGAAAGAAGTCTTTATAATGTGTGTCTTGTATTTCTATGACGATAATAAAAATAGTTAAATATGTTTCATATTAATTTTATTACAGTCTTTGGGCCAAGTTTCAGCACCACTACTTTAAATAATACTGAGTATTATTTAAATTCTTACATCTAGCTAGATGATATGAAATGTAAGATGCATACCGTAATCATTATACATGGGGACAATTTATTGCAGAAGTCATCATCCAGGAGTCTCTGAAAAGTTGCATCTTTTTCTACAATTAACATAAATTTGGCATGCGAGATTAAATCTTTTCTGTTAAGGCTAGCTGCATGTAAAGTGATCCATCAAACCAATCAATTAAAACTAAATGCTCTAAAATACCTGTTCTGGAGCCAAAAGCAGTGTTCATGACTCAATTTCAGAGCCAACAAGTAAAGAAAAAATTACCAGAACATTGTTTAACTTGGAATACTCTTTGTTTTTACTTTATTCTTTCTGTCTGCAATGAGTGTTCTTGCTCAAAGGATACTTTTAATTCCTTGAACATTAGATGGCACAGTGACTGCCTAAAACAACAAAAATGAGATTAATCATTTTAAATAGAGAAAATTATATATTTTAAAGTAACAACATTAGGAAATGAAGGACACAATTGCATCCTGAAACAACCATTCATCTTCTACATACAAGATCAATTTTGACATTTCCACCTCTTTATAAGCATATTCCACCATTCATATCCTGCTCTACTGTGTAGTTGTGTAAAAGTCCTTTTATAGCAATATGCTCTTCAGAAGTGTTTGTGCTACTGTCACAGAAGATTATTCATCATATGGTCATTGCAGAGATCAGCATTTGATTAATTTTTGACCACTGTAGCCAGAAAAAATGTGAACTTGGTGTGAAGATTGCAAATTTAATACAGGCTTAAAACATTTAAGTATGCTGTTTGGAAGACCATTAAATCCTTTCTTTTATTAACCCATATATATATATAGGTTATATAAAATCAGGTTAACATATATATATGATGTATAAGATACATAAAATATATATAAGGTATATATTATGTATAATATATATATTAACCTTATTTTATAAGTATTTTGGAGTAACAATTTGAAGACGTAGTAATGTTTCCTTTATACCTCATATTAGGATTGGCTCAATCTGACAAGCATATGGGTGAGAAAACAGGAACTGGAGGAAGAACTTGGCAACAGAGTGTGTATGTATTGAAGTGTGTGACCTGTTTTTACTGCTGTCTGCCTAGTCGCATCTCGTGCCAGGGTGAAGCAACTCAACAAGTAAATATATGAAGAGCAGTAGAAGAGCATTAATAACAGGGAACTTTACACTCTGCTTTAAAAAAAAACAAAAAAGTAACAGGCAGTTAGGGTTATCTTTTAATTTTGAAATTACCCTCTTAGGCTCACAATGAACACATTTCTCAGGAAATCATTACAACAGTTGCCAAGCCTTAGTTCTGTTCTGCTTTCACATTCTGCACAAAGCCGTAGATCTTTCAGGACTAGATTAATTGGATCTCCTCTCCTCAAACCACTTTTGACTTGTTTTCTTACTCTGCCAATAATCAATCTATTGTGACAGAAATTAAGTATGTTCAGATTGCCCAGACTTCTTTGATTCAGAGCACTCATTTGACACAACATTGGGATATAAAGCCTAATATACACAATATATATACCTTCCTCTGCAAGGCTGCTGTGGCAGAAGGTAGTGCAAAAAAACATATCCAGAGGATATATTCCTGGTGAGCCTATAGCTGAGCTTCAGAATTGCAATACAGTTGAGCAATTTGCCACAAGCACAGGTCTGTATAATAAATGCATACAGTAACCTGAGCTACAAGAAGTGCAAGATATCATGCAAAGGCAGATGCTATGTATGATACGTACTGTTGCACTGCAGGTACAATTCACTTTTGTACCATCTTCCTCGGTATAACTTAAATTACCAGCAAGAAAACCTCTAGTTGTAGACAGCTGAAAAAAAGGTAAGTTGTATACAGTAAATTGGAATACACCAAGCAATGCTGTTGTCATCATGGACATAAAGGCATACTCACAATAAATTATGTTGACAACACCATTTTTAGATATGAAGGAATTCTTCTAAGGCATGAGATGCAAGTAAATTTGAAAGATTCTTTTTGTCTGATGTACCTTAAGTTTTCACTTAACACCTAAGTTAGTGAGTCATTACAGTAAAGTGATGTCTTGCACTCTGAAGTTTAAGCTCTGCCTTCGCTAGATAATAGCAAAAGCGCCTGTGACATTAGCTGGCAGCTTGTCCCAAATTCTTTGGAGCAAACAAACTCTCATGAATTTTCTCTGAAGAAAGAAAACTTTCAAGTGCTATGATAAACCATAATTAGGTTTCATTTGCACAAATGACACTTTTAACTATGCATTTCCTACTGATACTTTTTCTTGATATTTCACCTTTCAGTTCAATCTATATGATCTGGAAATAATGATAAAAAACAGTTGTAATAATCCACTTACTACATGTAGACTTCTCCGAGGTATCCTAAGCATGCAAGAAATGTCATTGATTATGTTGTCCACAACACTTTGGCTACCAAACAGTAGTGTATCTGAATAATATATATCTCTATCAAGACAAAATATTGGATTTGTAATTATTATACTGAAACAGCTGTAGGTTCATGAGAATTTTATTGAGAGCATGGTAATCAGATGAACCGTAAATATTTTACATACAGAAATCCATTATCTGACAGGTCTGCATCCCACGGGCTGATTTTCACAATAACATTCTTAAAATACAACTTTATTTGAAATTACAGAAATGTGGCTTGTTACCTTTTAGTTGCATAAGTATTGCTCTGCACCATCTTGTAGATCATAGATAATATTTTGAGCATCAGAGCTGAAAAAATACATTTTTATAAGTTGTATCCATTTTCAGAAATGCATATACAATAATTGGTCTTTATATTGACTCATATTTGTGTCTGATAAAGAAAACTTTGAAACACATATTTTAATGTGCTGTGAAAATACAGGGAGACTGTAGTAACCTATTGACTCAATAGTTTCTTGCATAATTCAAAAAAATAGATCATGGAGATAAGTGAGGGAATGCACGCTCTGCTGTCCAGGCCAGGAAATTAAATGACTGGGTTAGAAAAAGAAATTAGCATGTTGTCTGTATTCCAAGATTCCTGTACTAGCTAGCTTTCTGAAGGGTGATGTTTTTACATTAAGACCTTTTGAATATGCCTTCAGCTGATATTCATTCAGGGAGGGTAGAAACTGTAAGAATGCTGTATTCATTTCACTGTCACTCACTATAATTTAATAAAGGAGAGAAAAGGTGAAGGGATGGTCATAATATCAGGTTATATAGCGTGAGGTGTACCTGCCCATGGCAGGGGGGTTGGAACTAGATGATCTTAAGGTCCTTTCCAAGCCTAACTATTCTATGATTCTATATACTTCTAAATCACAGTGCGTAATGGTTTTATTTTATGGTTGGTTTGTTTTTTCTTCACAAAGTTTTGAACTAAATTAAAAATATAAAAAAAAAATAAAAATCTGCTTTTGGACTTTTTGAACTTACCAAATTTTAGTGCTGATCTAGGGCAGTCACTTCTTATTTGTTTTGTAGTATAATGTGGTATCATCTGTAGACCTACAGATTCTTTAAATCTGATACATTGCAAACAAATAAAATAAAACTGTTAACTTCCTGAGAATACGTAAATTGTTCTCTGCAAGGTAATTTAGACTCAGACCCCTCTCCTATAATCAAATTTGCCAGTGGTGTTTTCAGACTTGGTACAGAAACCATTGACTTGGGTGTAATAGGAGTGGCCAAAAGAAAAAGGCAGGCAGTAGTCATCATCTGCCAAAATGACACATTCAAAACACTGTTGAACTACCCCCAGCTTCAGAACATGAAAGAGATTCTCAAGAAGATGCTTCAAGACTGAATTTACGCCTAAAATATGTAAATGTCCAGACAAAAGTAGAGAGAAGTATTTTATATATGCTTATAACTGTTCATGTGCCAGCATCAATTATTATTTAGCGTGATCAAAGGAATAAATAACAGGAAAAAATGTGACTCACTATTAGAATACAAATCAAGTCTGACACTGACTTTCTCACATAGAATGTATGGAAAAGTGTTATTGCATATTTCAATAATACTGTTTTAATTGATGTTCTTAAATTATTATCAGAGTAACTCAACTGCATTCCATTATTAACTTTTGGAAACAAAAATGCGGTCCATCCTATTCTCTAAACAGTTTTTGATCTAAATAAGCTCCACCATTTCAGGCTTCACTATTTCATGTCTGAAGGTGCACATTTCACTAGAAGAAGCAGTTATTTTCTTAAGGATACTTCATTATTTTACTTAAAATAATTTTAGTGCCTTATGCTATGGCAGTCCTGTCTTTAAAGCATTATTTTCCAGTTCAGAGTTTTGTATGTACTTTTTATCTAAAACCACATCATGTTTCTTTATTTATTAAAGCTTTTGCTCCGTGCATCCTTTAGGTGGCAGAACACACCACGGTGCGCAAATGCAAAGCGACAGCAAGAACAAACAGTAGCATCTGCCGGCCAGCTTTATAGTAACTTTCTTGCCTTTGTGCTGCAACATTACACATTCCCTACACTGTAACTGGAAAACAGTAATCAGATTGCCGGATTGCTTTCTCAGGTTAAATAACGAGCTCTCCTTTCGGAAAGCAGCATGCTTTAGAACCTGACCAGTGTGGTTCTCACAGATGTTTCATAAAGGCAACTGCAAAGTGGCGTTAGATTGGACATTTAGCAATTCTTCTTGGGATTGCATTTACCCCAGCAGAGTAGTTTCTATAAAATCTTCTGTCCATTACTGTCTAACTGACAACATTCCCGGGTAAACACCTCTCTGGGCATCTACAAGGAACATTTCAGACATGAAATCATTTTCTCATTTTACTAGTTCCTGCGCAGCAGATTCCAACTATTTAGACTGAGTAGGAAAAGGCTGCCTAAAGAAGAAAAAAATTGCCCATTGACTATATTATCTTCCATTCATATTACATTTTGACATTATGTTTTTATTTTTGTCTATTTTTATTCTAATATTTTAAAACTGTTGCATTAAAGGGTGATATAGGTCATTATTAATGGAAATGCATATTTGAGATTGCATTTGTTCACCATAAATAATGGTTCAGCTCTTTCAAATGTGATTGATGAGTCTTATTTTTAACATACTGTGATGTTAACTTGATTTAATTTGAACGTTTTTCCCCCCTCTGCGTTCTGATGGCAAATAACATCTCACATTTGTTTTTCTAGCCTGGAATGCCATTTCCCTGAAGATTGCCAAAAATTGCAAAACTTTGTTACAGTATTTTAATTTTACAGACATCCCAGTGAAACATTTTTGTCAAACTATCAAGACACAAACTATTAACTTCCCTGGAACATATGAGCGTTTCAATTAACTGATTACCTGCAGGTCCCTCAGGTTTTTTGACTGACAGAAATTTATTGTTCTCATTAAATAAGTATTCCACCAAAGTGCTACACGTGGAAGGTTTGCTCTGCTCTCTCAACCTCAAAAGTTCTTCATACAAGCACTTCTGCGACCTTATCGATCTAAATATCCATTAACCCCTTACCTGACATCCAAAGCTATTACAAGACAACAAATAGATTGTGTTTTCCTTTATCCTTTTGCTTCTGTATTACAGAAAGCAATTAATGTCTCTTTTTTAGGTATTTTCAGTTTAAATGAGCTCTTTCGAACAATACTGTTCCACAAGCAACTTCTACAAATCATAAAGTGTGTTATATAGGAGGCCAGATTATTTTTCTCTGATCCTGTCTAGATAAGCTGGTACAGGAGCTGAAATTTAGACAACATATTAGAAACTTGGTTTACTTTATTTGGCTGGTAATGAATTTATAACACAACACAGAGGTAAGGAATATAACAGGAAAAGGTGAGATGCATCTTCTTTGAAGAACAAAAAAATAAGTTTACCACCATCATTTTAAGAAATAAGATACCATAAGAAAACTCAGAGAAAGAAAAAAGGAAGCACAGAAGGGGCATTGGAGGATGAAGAGGCTAGTAATTGTTTCCAGCCTAAACCAGATTCTTTCACTCTAATACTACTTAACATTTCTGGTTTCTACTGCTTCCACAAAATGATTGTTTATAGGGACCCCCTTTCCTTTCTAACCCCTACTACAGTAGTTTTGCATTCCCCTTTATGTTGTTGTCTGCTGTTACTTAATATATGATGCCTGTTCATGCAGAGTGGTTACTAAGCATTACTTTTTATTTGCCCATTACTTTTTAAGAAGTCAAATTATTTATTGATACTAATACTTACAGAACTATGTATGATTAACTCTTCTGGAAGTTACATAATCAAATTTATATTCAGGGCATTTATGTTAATTTAATGCAGGACTTTACAGAATACTTACTCTATGTTTCTCCAATCTGATCTCCTTGCCAGTGTGAGTACAGGTGCCCTATTTTGGGCCAAGCTCTTAAATACATCCAGAATAACATTTTCTATTGCTTCAAGAACTTCAGCGCTGAAACAAAGAAAATTAGTGAAACGGATCAGATGATAAAATCTAGTTCTACTTTGAATTTTGATCTTCTGCCCTCCATCGTACAAAAATAATGTAATCCAAAACTGCTTCAAAGATACATTTGTTTCAAAAATGTGGAAGAACCCTTTTGGATTTTAATTTTGTCTGGCTCAGTTTCCCTAAAATCTTTGACTTTCCGTTCCTGATGCATGACAGAGGACACAATTAAAAGTACATTTCTATTCAATCCTGAAACCATCAAATTTTTCACCAGCTGAACGTTTAGACCAACTGGCTGGTTTGCAACTAACGACTAATGTTTTACTATAAATGATGTAATATTGGCTTTGGCTATGATTTGGGCTAAATTGTTTTTAAATGTTGTAGATTTAAAAAATGTTCAAGAGTACAAACACTTCCTGTTGTACCATTGCATGTTAACCTTTTGATCTGCTGCCTTGAAAAAAAAGTTAAGGGTTTTAATTATACCAAGGCTTAGTCTTGACAGATATACTGTGAAAAGAATAAACTCTGTATCATTCCCCTAAAAAGACAAAGTAACCTTGTGGCAGATCCCTTACAACAAAGCTGTAGGCTGGTTTGAATGTTATGACAGATGCTTTTTATTTTTCATAAGCAATCTGACTCCAGCTGTCCTTAAAATTACAAGTGTACTGTATACCATCGTAAGTTTAAGTACAGATTAAAAGAATATATAACACTTATTTTAGCTTAAAGTTTTAGCAGCAAAGTCCAATTGTGTCATTAATATACCAGAAAAGATGAGTTAATACCGGTGCACACCACACAAACAGAAGACTACTGTTACCAAATCAGCAAGAATTATTTTTAAAAGCCTAGCTATGAGTCTCCTTAAACAATACTGAGGTGTCATTAAAGCTCTCTTCTATCAACTGAATTTGTTTCTCCCATTTGTAGCTCAGCTTTCGCTTGCTCCTCATTCTGCTGAAACTAGATAATCATTTTTCAAAAGCAATTTCTGGAAAATATCGAACTTTTATTTTCAAATGTTATTCGTAACAGTTCTGTAGAAAAACTCCCACTGGTATTACTAACATTTTTGTACAATAATATTAAAACCATTCAACAAACACAATGTAAAATTTCGTCTGTTTTTCAGATGAATAAACTTGGACACAGAGCTACTAATGGCTTTCCAAAGGTAAATCAGTGAAGCTTTTGCAGCGCTGATAATACAAGAAGGTGTAGTCATGCAGCCAATATGTAAAATTCATTTTCTACTATATAACTTCATAATCAAGTCCAAGATTCCCTAACTTTCAGACTTTTCTCTTCCTCCAAATTAAAACCCTATATCTCACTGTGATATTCAATATAGAAAATTGATTAAGCACAGAGGAAATGGTTGGCTGGTGAGCAAAATATGTAATGCAACAAGTGGCAAGAGTAAAATTGGTAAGCAAAGTTAGCTATGGTGCAAAATTAAAGTTCTGAGGACAATAAAAATATATATGGGCAGATGGATGAAAGAACATGTAAATAGGAAATCTAACACATGTCATTCCTTTGGTACTGATAAAAATTTTACTTATTCATTTGGTTCTGTCCACTGTGAATGTGTCAATATTCCAGATGTACTTTAAAGTTTGCTGCAGAATTTGAAAGTCCAGGTTTCTGTTCCAATCCCAGTTTCCTGTTCTGCTGGCCAACAGAAGTTGTAATGTGGCAAAATAGGAGGAAAAGGACAGCAATTCTCCATGTAACCCCTGCTGATATTCCATCTCTTTTTGCAGAGATTAACTGAATTTTAATAAGCAAACATGTAACACTGGCCAAGTATGCCTACTTAAAATTCACTCTGCTTTAGTTAACAGGGAAATCTGAGCAGAGAAGGAGGTCTCACTGTGTGTCTCACAGCATTTGCTGATCATTGCTAACAGGATGCAGCTTGAGCAGATACTTGTTTCTGTATAGCACAAGAAATGATCTCCAACATTAATAGCACAAAAGAACAATATTATAGAACCCTTAGCAAGCAAACAATGTACACAACAGTTACACATAAAAATCTGCAATGTAATAAACCAGCACACTCCGAAACAGAGAACTGCACGTTGCTAAAGCCATGCAGTTCCTTACCTTGCCACAAAGAACATGTCTCCAAGTCATTATAATAACTATTATTATTCTTTTCCTTTTAACATAGTTTTTAAGACACTCCCAGCCTGCTCCACCCTCTGAGGCTGAGACACTGTGTGCAGAAAGAGTCTTTAAAGAAAATGAGAGCTTTTTCTTAGTGAAGTTTACCATGTTTGTTTTGTCACAGAATCATAGAATGGTTTGGGTTGGAAAGGACCTTAAGATCATCCAGTTCCAACCCCCCTGCCATGGGCAGGGACACCTCACACTAAGCCATGCCACCCAAGGCTCTGTCCAGCCCAGCCTTGAACACTGCCAGGGATGGAGCGCAGTTGTCACAGTTTTCTGTGTTTCTGTCTGTTGCTACAGACATTTTGGGGAGCTCTGAGGGAATGGAGATGCTGTTTGCGGTGCGAGCACCCTTTGTTTCTGTAAGGGAGAGTGTTTCTCACTGCTGCGCAAGCCATGGTGCACTATTTACTTCAGTGTTACCACAGAAAAACAGTATGGGTGCTATTTTGCACATCTTTTACCTAGGGACGTGGCTTTCATGGCTTGTTTCCCTGAGGCTTGCCTTGTTCCCAGCTGGCACATGAGTGGAACACACACTACGGTCCTCCATGGAGGTCGGTGCAGGCCAGTCCAACTTGCCTGGATGGGATGAAGCCATGTTAAAAAGAGCCAAAAGAGGTCAATTAGGTTAGAAGATGACGTTCTGTGTGCTGGGCTCAACACTCATGGGCTGAGCTCAAACCATGGGGTGAGAAAGAAAAAGCAGAAAATCTTTGTGGAAACCAAAGTCAAGATTTTCCCTCCCTTTCTGACTGACCAACGGCTCTTCCCGCCATTCCTGACTGACCAACGGCTCTTCCCTCCCTTTCTGACTGACCAACGGCTCTTCCCGCCCTTTCTGACTGACCAATGGCTCTTCCCTCCCTTTCTGACTGACCAATGGCTCTTCCCGCCATTCCTGACGGACCAACAGCTCTTCCCGCCCTTTCTGACTGACCAATGGCTCTTCCCTCCCTTTCTGACTGACCAATGGCTCTTCCCGCCCTTTCTGACTGACCAATGGCTCTTCCCGCTTTCACTAATGGAGAGAGGATGGCCCTGCCCACCCTGACAGGATCCTGCCCTGACTGACCCCGCTGATGTCTGCGCCTCACGACCGTCCCTGGAGCTGCTGTGTGAGCAGACACTTAAGCACACACTGCAGCATCCAGATTTCTGGAATTACCCCTGCCAGACTGGCTAGAAAGTGGCTAAATGGCTCATCAAGGCTTTCCTCATCTCAACGACCAGCCATTTTCATCTTCCTTAATATCAGATGTCTTTTCCTGACTGTTCTAAGTAGCTGGGAGAAGGCTGAAAGCTTCAGTGCAACTCTCCTGTTGAAAGGTCAGCTTCATTCGCTGAAATAGAATTTGACTTCCATTGAGATTAAAGATTTAACACTATTTTCATCATTTGCCTTCAGCATTCCAAAGTTTTACAATAGGCTTGGGATATGTTTTCAAATCTTTCTCAATACACTGTTAAAAACTTGTGTTCTAAACAAAAAATAAACCCCAAACTCTAAGAGCTGTGAATCACTGGCTCCTAAGGAAGCTGAGATTTAAGAAGAATCGTAGAATCATAGAATAGTCAGGGTTGGAAAGGGCCTTAAGCTCATTCAGTTCCAACCCCCTGCCATGGGCAGGGACACCTCACACTAAACCATGTTGCCCAAGGCTCTGTGCAACCTGGCCTTGAACACCACCAGGGATGGAGCATTCACAACTTCCCTGGGCAACCCATTCCAGTGCCTCACCACCC